>QAXK01008631.1:0-12159 GCA_004335735.1 Chlorella sp. KRBP | reverse complement strand
TCCTGCTGCTGCTGTTCCCGCAAGTGTTGATGCTGCTGCGAGTGGTGGGAGCGATGCTTCGACCTGCAGCAGCTGCCGCCGACGTGCTGCTGCTGCTGCCACAGCTGCGGTGAGTTGTGCTTCTGAGATGTCCTCGTAGTGTATGCTGACAGGCTCCTCTTCTAGTGCTGCTGCTGCTGCTGCTGGTGAGTGGTTCGAGGCTCCTCCATGGCTC
Organism: Chlorella sp. KRBP; assembly: GCA_004335735.1. NCBI lineage: Eukaryota > Viridiplantae > Chlorophyta > Trebouxiophyceae > Chlorellales > Chlorellaceae > Chlorella > Chlorella sp. KRBP. Next base: position 11,945 of record QAXK01008631.1, on the reverse strand, counting down.
TGGTCAGCAGGCAGTGCTGCTGCTGCTGCTGCTGGTGGTGCTGCTCCCCCATGATGTGTTGAACATGCGTCAACATTGACACTGCAGAGTGCAAGTGCAGCTAGCAGCAGCCATATACAGTGGGTTAGGCTCACACTCCTGCATTGGTGCTGCCTGTAGCTTCTGCTGCTAGGCTTCTTTCGCCGCTTTCTGCTGCTGCTGCTGAAAGTGATACTGCTGCTGCAGCATAACGAAGGTATCGTCTTGATTTCAAGTGTATCGTGACGGCTCCTGGTGCTGCTGTTGCAGGCACATACCATGCATTTTTTTGCCATGCTGCTGCTGCTGCTGCTGGTGGTGGTGGTGGTAGTGACAGTTGCTGGGAATGCCTGACATCAGAAATCCCTGCAGAAAACAGTTCAAAGTAACACAGATGTATTCAAAGCATGATTAAACACGTTTGCTGCGTTGATGTGGAAAGGGGCATTTGCAGGGCTTTCACATGGAACACAGGCAGTTGCTGCTTTGGCAAATGACACTGCCGATGGACACTCACCCCATTCGCAAAGCAGCTACACACTAATCACTTTCAAACATTATGTCTGAACACAACGATTAATATCGTGCCTCGCCAGCTGGTTTGTTGTCTGTCACAGCTTGCCGCGCGCGCAAGCGGCTATGACAGTTGGTGCTTTGCGATGCAGCGCGCACTGGACTATAAGCCACTTCAAAACCTATCAAAAGCTATACGACTGCTTGCTCCATTGATTTGGACGCCGAACATGGCTTCCTTCAGGAATCCCACTTGTGTGAGGTCCACAACTGTACATGCATGCACATACAGTAGGTTCTTGGCTTTTGCCAAGCGCATTATCGGCAATGCGGCGACTGCCTGATCTGCATTGAGCAACCTACAGCTATTTCTACAGGGACATTGACAGCATTGCTTGTGGCTGTGGCAAATGACTGCTTCGTTGCCACCGCAGCCTGTGCAGTGAGCATACAGCTTGTTGCAGTCCATTGGAATGTTGTGAATGAATACATCTGTACATGCCAAAGCCATAGACTCAGTTACACAGCATGCTGCATAAGACGCAGCTGTTTCTCATGCAGCAACATGAACCCCCAGCAGTGCTGCGCCCTCAACAGATATAACACACAGAATTACAAACACGACTGCCTCTGCTCCATACTGAAGCAGCAGATCAACGCTTAGACTGCACAAGCATCCGTCAAGCCTGACTGTCCAGGCGATACGTATTGACTGATGCTGGCAATGTGGCTGTGGCAGCGTTCCCGTGCAGCTGTGGCCCTTCTGCTGTACAGTACAGTGTACTGCTACCCAGACAGCCCCCGCAGGACCCAATCATCACTCACTGCTGCACCCAGCCACCTCATCCTGCGCTTCACAGCAGCCTGCAGAGGCGCTGCAGCATACTTTGCAACAATCTCAGCAGGATCGTCACACCCCAACTCATCCCACCCCTCCAGGAGCGTCTCAGGGACAGCAGGACCGCCTTGCTCCTGCAGCATCAAAGCCTGCTGCAGCTGCCGCTGCTTGTCTCGCGCTGCTGCTGCTGCCGCCTGTAGGTTTGTGAGGCTCTGCTCCGGCATCTCAACACCTAGCTCGGCACCCAGGATGGGAATCAACACCAGAGCATCAGCAGGCGCACCATCTCTACGTTGGTACGCATACTTCAGGAGCTCCTCTGCAGCAGCGTATGCTGCATCTGCCTCCCTCTGCAGCTGCTGGAGCTTGACCCGTGCCAGTGGCCCCTCAGCTGCCTCCGCTGCTGCCTCCAGCATCCCCAGCAGCTCCCGATACATGACTACAAAGTTGTTGGCATCAAGGGTGGTCAGGCCCCCACGGGCTGCAGCTGCTGTTGCAGCAGCAGCCAGGCTCTGAAGCACAGGCAGGGACTGGTAGGGCACACGGTCCAGCACCTGGCCCAGTAGCACAAGGGCCCAGTCCGGGACCTGCAGTGGTACTGCTGCTGCTGTGCCGTCTGCTGTCACCACGAGCACCTCAGCATGACTGGGCTGTATGTGGATCTCCTGGTCTGCTGCTGGTGACAGCAACTGAGGGACTGCGTCCAGCAAGGCCTTGTGCCAAGGCAGCAGCTCCCCATCCATCACATCCCCACCATCCGCGTCTGCCTGCAGCGCCGCCAAGTGCACACCCAGCCGCAGCAACGAGGGGCCATCAGCTGCTGGCAGCAGTGCCGTGGCAAGGCCTGTCACAGCAGCGTTCCAAGCTGGCGTGCCGCTGTACTGCCACATGTTGAGGCAGTAGCACAGGACCGACAGGCTCTCTGCATCCATCAGAGCTGCTCCTGGCTGCTGCTGCTTGCCCTGCTGCCAGCCTCCACTGCTGCTGCTGCTGCTGCTGCCGGGTGCTGCCGCTGACTGTGCCTGCTGTGCAGCATGCATGCTGTACTCGGCTGCAGCTGCAACAGCAGCGACAAAGCCGGGAGCCGGCTGCACGCCCAGCTGCCACAAGCAGCGGCACAGCCCAGCCAGCGTTGTGGGGCCACAGCTGCTGAGTCGCCCCGCAGGCATCAGGCCCACCACCACTGCATTCAGCCAGCTGCTGGGCGGCTGCACACGCCACACACAACACGCCCACAGCACCTGTAGCACCTCCCGGGGCTTCAGCTGCTCTGCAGACGCCTCCGTGAGGTCAAACCAGTGCAGGAGGAGGTCGGCACTGGGCCGGATGCTGAGGCCAGCAAGCAGCCTGCAGCCTGCTGCAACATCAACCGGGGACAGGCGCAGGTTGCCCACGTGCTGCAGCAATGCTGCCGTCAGGGCTGTGTTGGGCAGCTGCCCGGCCGCTGCTGTTGCAGCGAGCAGCTCAAGGCAGTTGCGGCCGGAGAGGGTGTCGGTCAGCGCATCTGCTGCTGCAAGGAAACTGCCCATGAAGGCGCTGCTGGGCTGGTGGTGGCCCAGCGCCTGCAGGAGCTGCAGGCACTGCAGCAGCTGGCTGCCATGGGGGAACAGCAGCAGCTTGGGCTGCAGAGCTGCAGCAACAGCTGTGACCCATGTTTGGCTTGGTGCCAAAGGCTCTGTGCTGCGACTGCTGGTGGCGCTGCTGCTGTTGGTGACGGTTGAAGACCCAAAGAGGTTAGTGCCTACTGGGAGCCCTGCAGAGCCAGGGGGCTTGCTGCCTGTGCTGAGGGTGTAGACGTCACGCAGCAGCTGCAGCAGCTCACCAGCAGTCGCTGTTGACAGCTGCTGTGGCCCTAGTGCTGGCAGCAGCTGCTGCAGAAGGCCGGGTGACTGCTGCCGCAGTGACACGGCAGCAGCAGTAGCAGCACTGGGTGATGCTGTTGCTGAGATGATGGCGTCAGCTATGGCGGACAGCAGCTGCAATGCGAGGCTTGCAGGCACTGCGCTCTTCTGCACTGCTGAAGCCGCCGCCGCCGCCGCCGCCGCAGCAGCAGCAGCAGCAGCAGCAAGAGCAGCAGGGGACAGAGGCACCTTGAAGCGGAAGCACGCAGACACATACAGCAAGGCGTCTTCAGGTGATAGCACAGGCACGTACTGCTGCACAGGCAGCAGCAGCTGCAGTGCCTGCTTCTGGCTGGGCCTGAAGTCGGCCTGCTTGACCTCCTGCAATGCCTCTGACACGAATGCTGGTGGTGGTGACCCGGCCTCTGCTGCAGCAGCTGCTGCAGCACCAGCAGCAGTGTTAGTGCCGCTTGAGTGCTCTGCATTGCTGCTGTCCTGCTGTGTATTTGTCAGCACGACGTCTGCAGCTGCTCCTGCTGCTGCAGGACCTGCCCCTTCAGCTGCATGTGCATCAGTGTCTTCATGCATACCATTGGCTGACAGCAGCTCATCAGGTGGGGCATGCGCTGCAGCAGTGCCCACACTGCTGGCAGCAGCAGGAGGCATGTCCAACCCCTGAGACTCAAGCGTGTTGGTATTCCCTTCTGGCTCTGCACTGGGCTCCGCTGCTGCAGTGGCTGTGGAACTACCGGAGGCAGCATGTGCGACTGCCTGGTCGGCCGCATTCGCCATTGCGTCTGCTGTGGTATTGGCTTGCTTCTTTGTCACAGCATCCAGCCACCCTGCCGCTGCTGCTGCTGCTGGTGGTGCTGCTGCTGCCTGTGCCTGGCTGCTTGCTTGCTGTGCAGAGCTACTGGCAGATGCCTTGGGCTTTGCATTGCCAAAGGCGTGCACAGTATGCCTGCTGTCTTGCTGCTGCGGCGCCTTGCCTTGCTGCCTCTGGAGCTGCTGCTGCTGCGCCAGCAGGGCCTGTTGTACCGTTTGAGCACCTGACACACTCTTTGGCTGCTGCTGCTGCTGCTCATGTGATAGCGAAAGAACCTGTGCTGCCTGGTCTGCACCATCCTGCTGCTGCTGTTCCTGCTCCAGCTTCGCTGTGGCAGCCTGAGCTTCTTGTTGCTCCTGCTGTTGCTGTTGTTCCTGCTCCTGCTGCTGCTCCTGCTGTTGTTGCCCCTGCTGCTGCTGCTGTCCAGGGAGGAGGGCCAGCTGCTGCAGGCTGCACAGCAGCTCATCTAACTCCTGCTGCTGCAGGTCCTGGCTCTCCAACATGCCCTGCACAGTTGCCTCCAATGCACCTGCAGCATTAAAAGTCCCAAACCTACTGCTGCTGCTGCTGTTGGGGTTGGTGTCAGCAGTGGTTGAGTTAAAGCCCTCCCACACCCTCCCCAGCCAGCTGAAGACCTGCTGGGGTGGTGACCATGCTGCTGCTGCTGCTGCTGCCTCACTGCTGGACAGCTGGGCGAGTGCCCAGGTGACTCGTGCAGCCTGCCTGGCTGTCACTGCAGAAGATGAACGGACAGCAAGGCTACTGCAGGCTTGGAACGCCAGCCGCAGCAGCTGAGGGGTACCATAGGCGCTCTCCCTGGCACTGGTACTCGTACTGGACCCATCCTGCTGCTGCTGCTGCTGGTGGTGGTGGTTGTGGTGGTGCAGGAGTGCTGCTGCTGTCCACAGCAGCTGCTGCAGGCCCAGTGCTGTAAGTCCCAGTGCCTCTGGCCCCACTGCAGCCCAGTATGCTTGCAGCAGCTGCGGGGAGGGCGAGACACCCAGCACCAGCAGTGAGGCTGCTGCTGTGGCAACGTCAGCAGCATCAAGCGCCGTGCTGCTGCTGCTGCTGTCGCCTGATGCGCCTGCTGCTGCCAGCAGCACAGGTTCGAATGCTGCCCATGGGCTGCTGCTGGTGTTGCTGCTGCTGGGAGGCAACACGACTGCATCTGTACCGGGGGGTGGGACAAACCATGCAGGCGCAAGGCTCCTGTGTTCACCGTACTGTTCTTGAAGGTCTGCTGCAGCTGCCAGCAACTCAGCCAAGGCTGGCAGAACCACCTGCTGCTGCTGCTGCTGCTGCCTGGCACAGACCCTTGCAAATGCAGGTGCTGCATCATCTATGCACCCCACAAGCACTGCTGCTGTTGGCACCTGCTGCTGCTGTGTGGCCTCAGGCACCTGCTGCTGGAGGTCTGGGGTGTCAGCAGCTGCATGCCAGCTGTCAGCGGCAGCAGCAAGCTGTTGGGTGAGCTGCATCACGGTCAGCAGGGACTTGCTGGTGGCGTGCTGTGCTGTGCTGAGCTGTGACAAAGTTATCACAGCGGTCCCATGAGCGAGCAGCTGCTGTGGGCCCATGTGCAGCATCTGCTGCAGGTGGGAACACAGCGCTGCTACAGCCGCATCCCAGCGCTCACTGCTGCTGCTGCTGCTGCTGTCGTCATCATGGCAATGGCTGCTTGCTGTTGCCAATGCTGACATTATGCTTGGCAATGCAGCAAACGCTGCACGTGTATCAGCCCGCAAGGCATGGGCCAGAAGCCCTGAGAGTGACTCAACTTGCAGCACCACATCAGCGACACCATCACCCCTGGTGCTGCACCCACTGGCATGGGCGACCAGGACACGCTCCAGCAATGTTACATGCCTGCTGCTGCTGCTGCTGCTACTGCTGCTGGGGGAAGCAGCGTATGCAGCAGCAGCTGCATCATAGGGCAGTGCTTCAACCAGCTGCCGCAACAAGGCACCACCCATGGCCTGTGCCCCACCACCAAATGCCAGCCAGCTCCAGATGAGCCCCGCTGCCACTGCCTGCTGCTGCTGCTGCAGCATCAGCAGCCACTGGATGATGAAACCCTGCTGCAGGCCGGGCAGCAGAGCCTGGCCCACTGAACACTGGTGGCTTGGACCCTGTGAGTTGATGACGTCAGCACTCAGGAGCTGCTGCAGGCTGCATGACACAGACGCCTGGAAGGCATCAGCACCATACGACTCACTTCCGCCGTCGCTGCTGCTGCCTGAGTCACCCCAAGGCTGCCACAGGCACTGCTGCAGTTGCAGGTGGCTCCCGCAGGACGCTAGCAGCGCTGGCACGAGCTTCTGCAGCACCTCCAGCTGCTGCTGCTGCTGCTGCTGGCCACCCTCCTGGGCCTCAGGGGGCTCCTGTGGTCCACTGGAGGGTTCTGCGCCCTCAGGGTCCACGAGGCCCTCAACACTGTGCAGCACTGCTGCCTGCAGCACCCTGGCAGCCTCTGCAAGGCCGTGTGCACACCACTGCATCGGCAGCACATCTGCAGCCTGCTGCTGCTGCTGCTGCTGCTGCTGCTGCTGCTGCTGTGTGCCCTGCCCAACCTCCAGCAGCAGCTCCGTGACCTGCAGCACAGCATGGACCCCATCCATGCCCCCCTCCACCTCCCAAGCACCCCTGGCAGACGGGGACAATGCTGCAGCGGCCCAGGCGTCCAGGAAGCTGCCTGGCAGCTGCAGCTGCACGTCCCTTGCTGCCTGCAGCAGCCGCTGCAGCATGTGCCTTGGCAGTGACGGCAGGTGCGGCTGCATCAGTGGCACTGTGACATCCAGCAGGTCCTGCAGCAGCAAAGGTACGCAGCAGTACATACCAGCACATGGACAATAGGCACGCAAGTACGCGGCAGTACATAGCAGCGCATGGGAGTGAGGCAGGCAGCAATGAATCCATTACACTGAAAGCCGCTTGATAATCGGGATTGTTGTCACTGCCTGCAGCTGCTTTGCCGGGCAGATGCTTTGGGGTCAGTTGAGGGCCTGCCAGGACATCGCAATGCGTGCTTTTACCTGCAGTTCCTGGTGAGCTTCAGGGTGAAGTGTGGACTGTGCCAGCAGCTCCTCGTCACTCAGTGACTCATCAAGGCCTGGCAGGCCCAGCTGCAGTGCCTCACGCTGCAGGCCAGCAGCATAGGCAGGCAGCTGCTGCCACAGGCAGCACAGATGCGGCAGCTGGAACAGCCTGGTGCTGCTGCTGCTGCTGCCGAGGGCCTCTGCTGCAGCTGCGTGTGCAAACTTGAAGCCGGCCTGGATGGATGTGCTGCTGCTGATGGCTGCAAACAGGACCTCTGGTGGTGCTGGGGCATTGCTGGAAGACGCTGTAGGTGTGGGACTCATAGTGCCTGTGGATGAAGTTCTGGGTGCGCCAGTGTCGCTGCGTTTGCTGCGCCCTGCGTCAGCTGCGTCCCTGGAGGCATCCTCGCCTGTAGACGGCTGTGTGGCCTGTGTGCCAGATGCACTGCTGTCTGCTGCTGGGCCTGTGCCTGTGTCTGCCGCTGTGCTGGTGCTTGCTGCTGCGGTTGTGTCTGCAGTTGCTGCACTGGGGGTTGGTGTTACAGAAGCTCTGGGTGCTGTACTTTGCCAGGGCTGTGCCTCACTCCTACTGCCACTGGGGACTGTGCCACTGTTGTCGCCGTTCTGCTGAGCTGCACCAGCTGCTCTGCCCGTCACTGCTGCGTCTGTCGCTGCGTTGGCGGCGGCTGCATCTGCTGCTGCAGGTGGCACAGCAGCAGTGAGAAGGCCTGGAGCACTCAGCCATGAGCTGGTGTGTTCTGACGGCATCTGCTGCTGCTGCTGCTGCTGGCCTGACACAGCCCTAAGCAGCTGCAAGAGCTCACCCACTGGCTGCAGGACTGTTGGGCCAACAGGCACTTGCACACAGCTGCAACATGGCACAAACAAGGCCCAAGAGTCCAGCGGTCAGTGAAACACACACACAGTAGTCCCGCTCCCCTCACAGATACGATGCAGTGCTATTGTAAGCAGTTCGCCCAAGCTTTCAAGCTTTAGCCGGCAATGTGGCTACCTTGCTTCAATAGCGAAGGCACCCGTACTGCTGCCTACAGTCACCATGCCTGAAACATTCCCTCCAACGACAGCCATATGTTCCCTACACATAAGAGCATGCACAACATGTTACACATGCGATTGCATTGAAAGCAATCCGACCACGACCTACCTGCGCCCCACCTCCTGCACACTGACTGTTACAAGCTGTTGCTGCTGTACATTGTCGCTGCTGCTGCTGCTGCCAGCAGGTGGTGTGAAGACCAGGCTGCACCTGAAGCTCTTGCTGCCCTGCAGGACGGTGTGCTGCAGCTCGAGAGGCCTCCTGCATTGGGTGGATGCAGTGAAGCAAGGGGGGTGCAACAGGCGCTGAGCAGGTGGGTGGCATGCTTTGCTTTGCTGTGTTGTGCTTGCTTTGCTGTGTGGGGAGCCCTCTTGTTGATATCCAGTCTGACCAAGGGATGGCCCCTATTGCATTGACCACAAATGGCCCCTACTCGATGCATAGTGCACAAAAGCCTGGGCCGCATGTATGTTGAAGGAGACACGGACGGAGAGAGACGCAGCCACTGGACCCCTGTGGCTCCCAAGCACTTGTGTCCTTCCCAGCCCACGCCGGCAACACGTGTGATAAGGAGTATGTCCAGGACTGCACCCCGCACCCCCTCAAGCAGCCTGAAGCTCACCCGTCATTGCCGCTTTCCACACACTGCACTGCCCTCTGCAGCACCTCCAGCAGCACTCCAGACAGCGCAGCCGGCAGCAGCAGCACATACTCGCTGTCTGCTGATGCCTCCTGCAGCCTCAGCAGCTGGGGCCCTGCACCGTTGTTGCCGCCACGCACACTGACGTTTATACTTCGGTCTGCCACCTGCAGGAGGCAGGGTTCAGGGGGTAAGACGTCGCAGAGTTGAGGAGGAACAACTGACGCATGTTTGCAAACCAGACAGCAAGATGCACAGGGCATGCATACCTGGTAATCGATGCTTGATTGGGCGCTGGGGGCGCTGGCTGCAGCGGCTGAATTGAGCTGCTGCTGGCCACGCCTGGGCTGCTCGACATTTCCATGCGGTGCCCCAAGCCTGTTGGGTTTCCGCCTGGCACCCAAATATGGTGCCCATGGTCGTGTCAGGGTGGGGTGCAGCAGTGCCTGGCGGACAGCAGCAGCAGTGGCGCAGGTCTGCCTGCCAGGGCCACTGGGACGCGCTTGCCGCAACACACGCATGGTGAGTGATGTAAAAGAGTGATCAGACACTAGCGGGGCTACTCATGCTGCTCGACTAGCCGTCTCGTGATACTGCTGTTGCTGCTGCTGAAGCAGTGGTGAGCGGAAGCCTTGGTACAGGTCTGACTATGCTTAAACAGATTTAACTACATCAAACAAGTGTCAATCAGCCTATCTAACTTTGTCATTCGATTGCCACGCTCGCTTACTAACCTTGACCAACTCGATCCAAGACTGCTGGTGCCTTCACTGAGCTTCGGGCGTCTGAGCGCTGCACCAATGCAGTCAAAAAAGTATGATCGTTTGTCTTTACTGCATTCACGAGGCGTGCCGTGGGATCACACAGCAGCAACATGCTGCTAAGGCCTAGGCCTGCCAGTTCAGCTACAGCCCAGCTGTTGGCTGCTGCCACGCGCTCAGTCCAGGAGGTGTACAATTCGCTTTTCTGTTCGTCGCTTGTTTGCGTTCACGGGACTCCTTCGAGCACTCCCTGCTGCTACAGCACCAGCAGTGCTTTGCACACCACCACACCTGCAGCACAGCAGCGCAAGCGGGTGCCTGATGGGCCGGGCCTGGCAGACTTCATCAGGAGCTCTGGCGCATCAACAGCAGCTGTCAGGCTGGAAAGCAGTACAGGCAGCTTGAATGTGGGTGCTGCTGGAGCTGGCCTTGAGACTGACCACACTGCAGCTGAACCGTCCAAACGTGTGTTCATCGAGACGTATGGTGAGTGAAGCAGCAACCAGGAGCTGGGAGACATTCTCGGTTGACGCTCTCTGCCAAGTAAAGAGCCTCTCTATCTGCAGCTGCATGCAACTCAATGCCGCAGCAGCAGGCCCCAATGGTGGGTTCCAACTGCTTCTGCATCTGCTGCTGCTGCCGCCATCACGACCCTCCCCCTCCCTATATCCTCACAGGTTGCCAAATGAACGTGAACGACTCCGAGGTGATTGCCAGCGTATTGTCAGACCAGCAGTACAGTCATGCGGGCAGTGCAGCAGAGGCAGGTGTTGTGCTGCTCAACACCTGCGCCATCAGGTGAGCAATTGCAACCGACTGGACAGTTGCCAGCCTGGCAGTGATGCAGGGTTGGGGTTCAGTTTTGTTTATTAATTGTGTTGCTGGGTACTGTTCTGCTCTGTTCAACTCTGTGTTTGGCAGGTGTTTCCTGGCTCTTCTGCGAAGTGACCTTGCGTTGGGTGATCTGAGCTGGTCAAGTCAACTGTGGTGAAATGATGGGCTCAGCTGGCTACGGCCTTAGCAGTGCTGCAACAGCAGTTTCAGCAATCAATGGTAACACACGCTGCTGCTACTGCTGCCACTGCTGCTGCTGCTGCTGCTGTGCTGCATGCAGGGAGAACGCAGAGGCACGCATCTGGGGTCGTCTGGGGGAGCTGCAGGCCTTGAAGAGGCAGCGGCGAGCCAACAAGCAGTGAGTGATGCACACCTGCAGGCGTCCTGCCTCAACTCCTGCTGCAGTTGCAGTTTGCAAATCAACACCGATCAGCAATGTCAGCCTGCAGCAGCCAAACATAGTTGGCAAATCAACCAGCCATAGTGTGTGGGCGTGCCTACCTGTGCATGTATGCATGTGGCCGGCAAGGGGCTGCCAGCAAGGGTTTGCTGGCAAGGGGCTGTGACATTCAGGCACAGGGTGGTAATCTGACCCTCTGTACCTGCACTTACAACGCCATTTCATTGAGCATATGGAGTGCTATCCGTAATTCCAACGCATCTACTCCCTGGGATGGAATACCTGTATTGCGGCAACAACATAGGGATGCTTGCCATGTTGCGTGGCTGTATTGCGGGCTTCCATTGATGTGTTTGTGCTGGGATGTGCTGTACTTGTGCTGTGCCTGAACCGTAATGCTGTACTGTGCCTGTCCTGTGGCTGTACTGCAGGCCCCCCCTGGTGGTGGGTGTGCTGGGCTGCATGGCTGAGCGGCTCAAGGCCCGGCTGCTGGACCAGCAGAAGCTGGCAGACCTGGTGGTGGGCCCTGATGCATACAGGGACCTGCCCCGCATCATTGCAGCAGTACAGGTAAGAGGTGCCTCATTCGTGCCTGTACAAGTCAGCTTGAAAGGCCAGAGTAAGGGTGACCGTACGAGCAGCACAGTGGCGGCTCCTGAAAGCAAAGGTGCTAGCAGCCAGGAATAAGGACTCACCCAAACCACGTCCCTGGTGCTGCTGCCGCTGCTGCTGCTGCTGTCGTGTCAACAGGCTGGTGAGGCGGAGGGTGCTGCGGCCATGAATGTACAGCTGTCACTGGATGAGACGTATGCAGACATCACACCAGTAAGGCAGAACCCCAACTCTGTATCCGCCTTTGTCTCCATCATGAGGGGCTGCAACAACAGTGAGTGGCAGACTGCTGTCACCCTGTACAGCCTGAAGGCATGGGCACTGTCTTGTGTGGTGATGGGGTCTGAGAATCAATCAGTGTGGTGATGGGGTCTCAAAACCAGCAATTGTGGTGGCAGGGTCTCTAAAGACGCATGACGCATGGCGAGCTGCACACGTGGCATCCAGCCAGTCCCTGGCATTCTGGAAACCCCACTTGCTTTCAACTGTCTTTCTGTGGTGCATCGCTTACATTCTGTGACTACTCTGTCGACTGCTAACTCAGCATCTGAATGCCCCTGCTGCTGCTGC
>QAXK01008628.1:0-19478 GCA_004335735.1 Chlorella sp. KRBP | reverse complement strand
GTAAAGAAAGAGGTTGAGGCTGTGTGACTTTGTCCACTAGCTCGGAGCTAGGAGTCACTTTGGCACTGGCTGTCTAATGCAGGCATTGGTTGTCAGGTCCTGGAAACTCCGCTTCTTTCAGGCGGCACTCAAAAGTCCCAAAGCCATGCCAAGCCCTAGGGATGTCCATCGTTTCTTTGGCTTGCAGCAGCCGCCTGTGAGACCCACCACCGTGCAACAGACATGCACAGCACACCCACTTGAATAGAGGCGGCATTGCGACAGTTGGCGAGGCCCGCTGGCACTGGCTCATGTGGTCACAGCCTTGTTTGCAGCACTGCTTATCTGCATGGTAGATAGGCACAGCATACCTCAACACAACCTTTGCGGTTGGAGGGTTGGAAATGCATAATGAACATGTTGTGAAGGTGAAGCGTCCACCCGGGGGGAGGGGGGCCATTGAACAAACCATGCACCTGGGGACGCTTTGAGAGCAATGCCCCCAGGTACTTCCCCAACTTGGGGTTGATCCACACACAGCCTCACACCCTCTGTCTTTACATCAGGTGAGCCAACGGCCAGCCAAGAGACTCGTGTCAGCACTTGCCACTGCTGCTGCCTATCCTGCTAACTGCCTTGGCCGGTGCCTGAAGTGCCTGCATAACTGCTTTGGTTGGCCTGCCACACGATGAAATCACTCCTTACAGGGCAGTGCGTTGCGAGCGCCAGCCAGGACCTTGGTCAGTGCTTCTTGCCACTGCTGCCGTGGCTGCCGGCTCTGCCAGTGCTTGCTGTTGCTGCTGCTGCTGCTCCCGGCCCTGTTCATGCTTGCTGCTGCTGCTGCTGCCGTCTCTGTTAGCGCTTGCTGCTGCTGCCGGACCTACCCCAGGCCTTGATGAGTGCCTGCAGTGCAGTTGCTGTCACCAGTGAGCCTGCAGCTAGGCTGGTCCAGGAGGGTAGCAGGGTCGACTCTGCTGCTGCTGCTGCACCTGCATGCCTGCATGCCGCAAACACCAAAGGCGCAGATGCACAGAGGTCGGGCCCTCCCCTGTCTGGCATGTTCTGCAGTTTCAATACGGTTGCCTGTTGCTGCTGATGCAGCTGGCTGCCTGCAGGCACAGGCTGTCCGGCAAACATGCCACACTCTATCCAGTTGTGGTCGTGCCAGCATGATTGCCTGCGTTCCTGCTGCCTGACATGCGTGTCTGCATCTTGTGGCGCAGGCTCCCCACACTGGAAACATGCCCCAGACTACTGTACTGGGTGTGTCCGCTGCTGCTATGAAACCATTCGTTCAGATTGAAAGCGCTGCTGACTACTGCTGCTGCTGCTGCAGCAACAATAATGGCTGCTGCTGCCGCTGCTGTTGCGCACCTACACTCACTTGCACTCCCCCTGGAAGAAGCGAGTTGCACTGTTGAGGGTGTTCTTGAGCAGCATGGCGATCGTCATGGGCCCCACACCCCCGGGCACTGGTGTGATGGCCCCAGCCACCTGCTTGCACTCGTCAAAGGCACAGTCACCCACCAGCCTGCAGGAGCACAGCCACACAAAGCAGACAGGGGGGCCTCTGAGGGGGTTTCAGGGGTTGTGATCTGGGCCTGGCAGCCATGAGGACCCCTGTGTGTGGCTGCCCCTGCGGGTCAGCGCGTCAAGCTGTTGACTGCCTCAGCTTTGATCCCACGTGTGATTGTGGCACCTGACATCGCTGGGCACACATGTTGACCTACTCGCCCTGACCCAATCTAGTGAGCCAGCGTCAGGGTTGAGCACCCACCTGTACCCTGCCTTCTTGCTGGGGTCGTCCACTGGGTTTGTGCCCACGTCAATCACCACTGCACCTGGCTTCAGCCATGAGCCCTGCACAGCACACACATCAGTAAACAGTGGGATGTCCCTTCCCTTCAAAGGGGCAGCAACAGCAGCACACTCTGGAAGCTGCCTGCCAAACTGCTGTGTGCATTCCACATGTGGGTTTGTGCACACTCGCTTTGTGATCCAGCCACCAATGCCAAACGTGGTGTGCAACAAGTGCAGCCCTTGACCTGGATCACAGCTGCCCCTGCAACTCTCACTGTGGGCCACAACACCCACCCACCCACCTACACACACACACAAGCACAACTCTGCACTGGGCGAATGCTTGGCAGCCTCCTTTCTCCCGCCCCGCATATGCATATCACCCACCAGCACGCACCTTCACAAGCTCTGCCTGCCCTGCTGCTGCAATCACAATGTCTGCATCCCGCACCACCTGCTCCATGCCCTGCGTTGCTGAGTGGCACACGGTCACCGTGGCGTCGCGCTTGATCAGCAGCAGCGCCACTGGCATGCCCACGATGTTGCTGCGCCCGATGACGACCGCGCGTTTGCCACGTATGGGTGTCTTGGTCCGGTCCAGCAGCTCGATGCAGCCCAGCGGGGTGCAGGGCACAAACAGCGGCTCCCGACCCTGCCGGTAGCACAAGCAGTGGCGGCGCATGAAGTGGTACATGGAGAGGCTACGGATGCAGTGGCAGTACATGCACAGCTGTACCGCGGCTGGCCATAGCAATGGTGGCGGTGATGATGGTACTGATGTGGTAGCAGTACATGCAGAGGTGGCAGTACATACAGTCTGCTGCTGCTCACCTTCATGCACAGCCTGCCCATGTTGAGTGGGTGGAAGCCGTCCACATCCTTCTCCACAGAAATGGCTGACAGCACAAGCTGCTCATCTATGTGCTTGGGCAGCTGCAAGGGCGCAGCAGGCAGCGGCAAACAAGGTGTTGGTAAGCAGTGAGCAGTGAATGTTCAGCTGTGTGCTTGCAGGTGGGCAGCTGCACAGCACAGCAGACAGTGGCAAGGGAGGCGTTGGTTTGGCAGTGACTGCTGTGCTACCTGAGAGGCAGTGCCTGAAGGGAGGGTTGACAGGTTCCTGCCTCTCAACAGCTGTCTCTGGAAGTTTTGGGGCTGACATCACCGGGCTGACATCACCAGGTGCTTGTGTGATATGCTGTAGTAACCGCGGTCTGAGTTGGGGCTGGTGTCAACTTGATTCGGAGGACTTACAGGCAGCTGTACTAGGATGCCATGAACGTCTGGGTTGGCATTCAGCTGCTGCACAACATCCAGCACCTCCTGCTGTGTGGCTATGTCTGGGAGGTCTGCGCCGAATGACACAATGCCGACCTCCTCACACGCCTTCCGCTTCATCCTGACGTAGGTCTGGGAGTCCTTGCGCTCCCCGACAATAACAACTGCCAGCCCTGGTGCCTGCATGGCGTATGAACACGTTTCAGGTGGTGTTGGAGCCCTTCACGACGTTTATTTTCTGGGTGACACCGGTCCAAGTGCATCTGCGTAAAGGAGGTGCGCAACCCAGGAGCAAGATGTGTGGGAGGGTGGCACCCGGGTGGTGCTACTGGTGGCTGGCACCAACCTTGCCATGCTTCTCCTTGAGCAAGCGCACAGTCGCTGCTATTTCATCCCTTATAGTTGCTGCAACTGCCTTGCCGTCAATTACGCCTCCTTGCACGAAGGGCTTCTGCTCTGCACTCATGTGATCTACAGTGTGGGAGCTGTTTCAAGGGTCGCACCAAACATCAGTCACGCGGCCACGGTGAACGCTCCAGGCAAGTTAACACAAACCAAAACACTCGATGGCCAATCAAGAGGCAGTAAAGACGCCAAGATTGAGTTGGTCAAGGTGTGATGACTAATATCGCAACGATATCCTAGAACGCCGGCTCTACAGCCCGTTATGTTCCTGAAGCAGACTTCAAAGGTTAGCTTCGAACCTTTTGTCAGGCTCTGATATGTATCACGCTGCCAGGCTGCCCAAAACATCTGCTTCGACCTGACCTTTCAAACCAGCAAGCAGCCACACTAGCAGCGAGCGTGCAGGTTTTGTTCATTTACTGTAACAAGAGTCTGACATATTGCTATCGAATTGGCAGCAGATCCACACAGGCTCAGTTTGCACAACAGGTGCTGTTGAGGCGGGCTGTCCTTGTTGGCACTGTGTGCAGCTTGCAGCCAATCAGCAACATGGCTGAACAGGCTCCAACAAAAAAGGATCCTGGAATACCACTCAGAACATCAGATGGAGCCATGAATCCAGATCACCCCATGCTGCAACGGGCACAGCAGGCCTTAGCCAGGCAGCTCAATTCCAAGCGCATGCGTGTTGATGGCGAGCTCAGGGAGAAGCAGACAGCTCTGCAGGTGATCTTGAACAGATAACCTGTCACAGAGTCTGCATGTCTGTGTGCATAACGTTCACTGCTGTGTGAAATCATTGTGTGCTGGACTAGCACTGCTGGACAGCTCTGCAGCTGTGTTTGGATTATCGCTGCAGTACAGGCGAAGAGCCGCTTGCATCCGCACCAATAAAACCCTCAAACGTGTACCACAGACGAAGCTGCTTATTTCTTTTGTCCCCGATTGTGGTTACGTTCCCGCAGCGCGCCAAAAAGCAGCGGGAGGAGGTTGGTGTGGAGCTCTATGGCTTCCAGCAGAACCTGGCAAAGCTTCAGATGTCTCTTGAGAAGGCCCAGGGTAACTACCAATCACTCAGCGAATCAAGATTACAGGTAGGCACATGCAGCGGGCGCCTCAGAGCCATGGTGTTTATTTATACTGAAGCCCATGCAGCATCTGCAGGACAACAAAGGCTAGCCTGTGACATGTACTGCTGCCCAGCACACGTCTGATGTGGTGCACGGGATGTTTTGTGTGATCTGAGCTGCTGCAGTCTGTCAGTCTTGAGGATAGCAAGCAGTACGCACGCTAGCACATATATGCCAGCAGTGTAAACTGCTTGTGCTGACGCCCACTGTGGCTGGTGTATGCCGTCTGGACCTATTCACAGGCTGAGCAGGAGGTGGCGCAGTTGCGTCAGAAGCTGGACCAGGAGCACGCCACCAACAAGCATGAAGAGCAGCGGGTATGTGAGACATGCACTGTCAGTTGGCTGCACGGGCTCTCTTTCCCCTGCAGCATGTTGCACAAGAGAGGCAGGACATCATCAGCAGTTGCACCTCAACCAATATGCAGATGGTGCAACTTTGCAGCAGCTTCTGACCGTCACCCTTGCGACATGCAGCCTCAGCAAACAAGCAACTGCTTTGACACAGCAGATGCCGGGGTCATCAACTCCTTGATAAGTCTGTTGAGAGCCTGCCATGCATCGTGCTTTACTGCTGTACTGCAGGCCGAGGCGGTACAGCGGGAGCTGGACCGCCTGGGCACCACCTTGCGCCAGATTGAGGCATACAACGAGTCCATGAAGGGAGAGATTGCGGTCACGCGCAGGGCAGCCTATGCAGCAGAGGAGGCTATGCAGAAGCTGGAGAAGGAGAAGCAGCAGCAAGATTACCTCATTGACGACCTGCAGGTGCAGCTGAGAGAGGATATAGGCAACGAGACCCCAGCTTTTGCGCAAGCTCAGCTGTGCTGCTGCTGCTGCTGGTGCTGCTGCTGAGTACAGGGGATGTTGACGTTACTGGTGTCCTGGCACAGCATCAACGTTTGGCCCAATGCCTGCTTGACTGGCTATCGCGTGTGCATGGGCGTGGGTCAGCATCAGAACCCCTCGCGGGCGTCGATTGTCTTGTGCATCAATTGTGGTGGGGCTGTTGTGTCATATCACCTGGCCTGCAGGAGCGTATGAGGTCCTTGGAGCTGCAGCTGGCCCTCTACACAGCACAGCTGACAGAGCAGCGGCACGAGACGCGCGCAGCGCAGGAGACGCTGGCACAGGCTGAGAGCGACATGGAGGCAGTGCACTTTGAAAAGAAGCAGCTGCTGGCACAGTGGAAGGGCAGCCTCACAGCCATCCAGCGGTGAGAATGTAGTACAGTATGGCTACCCCAGTTGCCTGTTTCGAGTTGCTGGTAACAGCAGCTGCTACACAACTGACACATCCTCCCTCCTGCAGCTTCCTTGTGACAGCTCTCCTTGGTAAGTGGAATTTGTGTGTGCGTGTTGTCTGGCTGTTCACCTGCACAGACGTGACCAAGCTCTAGCAGCAATCCAGGAGTCCATCATGAAGCAGCAGCAGCAGGAGCTGGCCATTGAGACAGAGATTCAGGGCTACAAGAAGGACATTGTGAAGGAGCAAGTAGGTCCACTCTGTCTGCTGGCATACGCAGTCATGTCTTTGACTGCTTTGTGTCTTCCAGACTGGTATGATCATATCTGAACAGCAGGCGATGATGAGTGGCATCTTGTGGCATCTGCCACTCACGTTGCTGCATGCGGCTACTTGCACAAATTTGGCCACCATAGGCATCCGGGCATCCATGGACACCGTCCCCATGTCGATATTTCCCCTTGCTCAAATGCCTGAGCGTGTGCTGTCTGGTGTCGCAGATTAAGAACGAGCAGCTCAGTAACATTGTTCGCAAGGTGCAGAGCGAGTGTGAGTTTGTCATGAAGCAGGCCTCTGCAGCTGCGGACAAGCAGGAGATACTGGTGGCCCAGCTCACCAAGCTCACCAAGAGCTTGGAGCAGACCGAGGAAAGGATCAAGAGGAGCCAGCAAGAGGCCAAGGTAGGTCCCAGGCTGTGCCAGCGCGTTGCTGGGTGCGCATCACAGCAGTGGGTCAATTGCCTTGAGCGACCCCGATGAGCGTGGCGCTCCACATGACTGCAGTGCAGGTGATGCATACATGCTACAACCACGCGGCATGTGACGCGGCATGCATAATCGTGCTGCCGATTGTCTGTGATCCTTGCAGTCACTGAACAACGAGGCGTCTTCAGTGGAACGCACGACGCAACGCATCTTCCAGGAGGTCCACGGCCTTGAGGCGGAGATGCTGCGCACTCTGAGCGAGCAAACGAGTGCCGAGAAGAGCAGCTCCAAGACAGCTGCAGACATCCGCGCGCTGCGTCAGCAGGCCGAGTCAGAGGAGATGCTGATCGCGGAGGTGCAGAACGAGCTGGCGCGCTTGGCGGTCGACGCGCTCAACACGCAGGGGCACAACGACAGGTTGAGGCAGGCGCTGCAGCTCCTCGATGCCGAGCTCAAGGAAAAGGTGTGTCACGGCTCGGGTGTTTGCTTGCTGACGTCAGTTCTGACAAGTCCTGCTTTGGCGCATACAGCACTTGCGCAACTTGACTGGTTGACCCTGCCGGGTGTGTGTGCAGCCGGGTGTCCAGTGATCGTGCTGACAGTTCCTTCTGTTGTCATGGCTGCCCGCAGGACGCTGCAATTGCCAAGTCTGTGCTAGAGCTGAAGCGCCGCACCGACGAGATTGAGCGCAAGACGCGCGAGACGGACAACCTGAACAGGAAGCTGGAGCGTTTGCTTGCAGCGCAACCAGGTGTGTGGCTGGCCTAGCAGCACCTAATGCACACCTGGCAGTACGAACTGCACAGTGCTTAGGCGTACATCAGGCATTTCACACTGGGTGCAAGTCTGCAGCGAGACTGTAATAGCCTCGAGCCCAAGACATCGTAGACACAAGACGGCTGTAGACACAGGCATGATCATACTTCGTGATGAAATGCGGGTGTCATTTACCCCATCCCACTCTTCACACCTCCTGCTGGAGCAGAGGCCATCAACACCGGGCCCCTGGAGGCCACCATCCACAACATGGGCAAGGAGATTGAGCACAAGACCAAGGAGGGGCAGGAGCTGCAGCGGCTCTGGATCAACAAGCAGACAGAGCTGGTGGCTCTGCAGGTGGGTCCTGGACCAGCTTGGTATGTGTGCTGTGCCTCACAAGGCCATATTGCTTAAATGCAGTCGGCAACATTGTCCCCAAGCTCAGAATTGTAGCAACTCACACAGATCCACCAGAGACAAGATATCGCGGGATATTGTGTACAACCACTCTTCACGTCCACTGCACAGCTCCACTGAATGTAACCGTTGCCTGCAGGCTGAGAACAACACGCTGGTGGAGGCGCTGACGCGCCAGAAGGCCGAGGCGACGGTGCTGACGCAGAAGCGTTCCCGTGTGGAGCAAGCCCTGGAGGCACAGGCCAGGGAGGGCAAGGCCCTCAAGGTGGCAGCTCAGAGGCTCCAGGTGAGTGGATGCTACAGCCGTCAGCACGCCACTAGCATACGCCATGTCAGCTGGCATCCAGCCATACACATACTTTGCCACCCTGCACCACCTGCTCAATCAGTTTTCAGTGGTTCATGCATCACTCAGTCACTGCTGAAGACCCTGTCTCCTGAAAATGCGTTATGCGTTGGCGCTGGGCAGGGTGCCTGTGCCACACTGAGATTGTCAGCTGGTGCTGCCAGTGTCAGCATCGCTACTTTCGAAGATGGTGACCACATGCACACACGATGGCACCAATGCTGTGTTGGTGCACATGTGTCCGTATGCAGGTGGACCTTGGGCGCATCAATGCATTGATCGCCCAGAACGCAGGCCTCAAGGCAATGCTGGAGGAGGAGCACCTGCAGCTGGAGGTGAGGGGACTTGGGACAGTTACGGGACGAGGTCAATGCGGGGGGTTGGTGTTGGGTCTTGGGTGGGGGCAGTGCAATGCTGCACTTGGCTCCGCATCAGGTCCGCACACTACCACAGAGTTTGTACTCATGGAAGGTTGTTTCGATTGGACGGTGTGCTTGCTGGTATGTGCGTGTCACAGGGCCAAGCCCTGTCTGAGCTGCGCTCCCTGGAGGAGACGTCAGCTGCGCTGGTCAGCTCCATCCAGGAGGGCACCCTGGCCAAGCGGCAGCTGCTGGACGATTTGATTGAGGCTGAGCGCCAAATCATGCTGAGCGAGCGCAAGATGCAGCTGGAGAAGGAGATGCAGGTGTGGCCTGTGTTTGTGTGACACCCGTGGCTGTGTTGGTCCTTCTGGGCGCCGCAGGTCTGCAACCACTGGTACCATGAGGAACGCCCGGCTGGAAGCACTACCTGTGCAACGGCAGCGGGCAGCAGCTGCTGACGCAACACGAGCGTGAATGCCACTCTACCTCAGCATGCCAGCTGCAGACGTCTTGTGACTGTGACATGCGTGTTGCGTCCATGTCCATGTCCATGCCCATGCATGCAGCTGCCTAAACTGCTGCTGCAACTTGCGCTGCTCATGTGGCGTGCTGCAGGAGATGCTGGACCCCACCGTGGGTGAGGGTGTCGTGACGGCCATGCGCAAGGAGGTGCACCGTATGGAGCTGCGGCATGCAGAGCTGATGCGGGTGCAAGAGAGGCTCATGCAGGTGCGGACACCTGTCAAGAGGCCGTGCCTGGTTCCTCTTCCACCCCCGCCTTCCACACCCCAGCTTCAGCGACACGTTGTGGTTGTTGTGCTGAATACCCTCCTCACTTCACATCACCATGATGCACATGAAAATCACCATGATTCAGCAATGAGCTTTCAGAATGCTACGTAAACAGCAAGTACCCAGGCTGCTGTGGCCAAGTCCATCTGAGGATCTGTCTACACCTACATGCCCTCTTCCCCTGCCCTTGCGCCCCTCCTCCACAGACGCTGGAGAAAGCTCTGAGCAAGCACAAGATCATCGGCGTCAGGGCACTCGCGCAGCGCATGAAGGGGGGCGGCGCAACGGGCAGCAGCAGGGGCAGCAGCCCGTCAGCGGGCAGTAGCAGTGGCCGCAGCTCACCCGGGGTGCACAGGGGCAGCAGCAGCGGGGGCAGCCCCGGCGCCGGCAACAGAGTGGTGCAAGGTGAGGGTTGTGAATGGCTTCAATGATAATGGCAATGTATGGTGCAGTTGCAGCAGGTTGCCCAGCCGATTTGAGTATCTTGTGCCATGCACTGCACGCCGCGGACAGCAGAACATATGCAGTGTACATTTCGTCAAGTTGTAGTCATCTCGTCATTGAAAGAAGCCTCTTTCTGCTGGGAAACATGCTGCTGCAACCCTGTCTACCGTGTCGCCTCAGAGTTCAAGCGCAGTATCAACGAGACCGAAGCAGAGGCCCGGGCGACTGCGGAGCGGCTGCAGCAGCTGCAGCAGGAGCGGCAGCAACTGCAGCAACAGCAGGCAGCCATGGCCAAGTCATGGCAGCAGCTGCAGCAGCAGCAGGAGCAGCTCCGGGGAGATGCTGCAGCTGCTGTGGGAACCAGGTGTGCCTGTCAATGATCGTCAACCGCGTGCAAACTAGGCACTGTGGGGTATCTAATAAACAGGTCCGCTGCTGCCGGCATGTGCAAGCACCATCATATCCTTTGAATGGCCCCCATGCCGTGACAGTCGGCCTATGGACAGATTTCTTTACTATCGCAAAGTCCATGAAATGACAAGTCAAACCTGCAGGGACTGCCCACATGGTCAGGGACTAACAAATCCTGAACTGCTGTGCTATGTGGCTGCAGGCAGCAGCACCTCCTGGCCACCTCACAGCTACAGAACATGGCACGGCTCTTGGAGGATGCTGCAGCAGGGCGCTACAAGCGAGCCATCCACCCGACATCAGCATCAGCTGCAGCCGCAACTCCAGCAGCCGGCACAGCGGCTGCAGCAGATCCAGCAGCGTCAGACCCAGCAGCAGCGGATGCGGCAGCATCAGCAGAGCCCCTGGACCCGAAGCAGATGGTGAGCAGTGAGCTGGCAAAGGCGGCAGCCAGGCAGGCTAGGCTTGTTGAAGTCCTGCAAGGGCTACAGGACCAGGTGCCCAGCCTGCATGATGAGCTGGGCAAGGTGCTGCTGTATGCGAGGGCCACCGAGGCGTGGCTCCAGCCACAGGCAGCAGCTGAAGTGCACTGAGGGCCGCTGCCGTGTTTTGATAGCTGGGTGCAGCTGCGAGTGGGTTCTTTCAACCAGTCAGCTTGTGGTTCTTCTGTGTTGGCTGTCGTTGCAGCCGCTGTAATTTGCATGGTGCAAGCCCATTATGGTGTCAGTTGTGCAACTAGTAGATTCACGCCTCTTGGTGGCTCCGTGATGTTGTGTGTAAACCGCCAACATCTGACCATGAGCATGCTAGCTGTGGTCTGCGGACCCAATGGATGTGCAGTGTTTTTTGCCAGAACAGTCAAGTGGGTATGCGACATGGCATGTGGTTGCAGCACGATGTACGGTCCTGTAGGAACCCCGAAAGCTTGTCAGCACACTGCTGGCATCAGGGACCTGAGCTACATACATTTCCCTCTCATCACATTGAGTGCAGACACTGACATCTCACCAACAAAGCATAGCAGGATCTGCTCGTACAGCTTCACATCGAGTGCAGCTTCGATACTCTCACATATCATCAAAAGGCATCGAGCAATCAAAGTGTCGCAGCAGCACTCCGCTAGGCTTCAAGGCGTTGCATCAGCTGCCGCTGCTGCCTTCAACAGCGCTGCTGCACATAATACAGCATCAAGGCGTTGCATCAGTTGCCGCTGCTGCCAGGCTGCCGACAGCGCCGCTGCACCTGCTGCACATCACCACACCAGACGGCAGCACCACAAACACCTTACCGCCAATCAGGACCCCGCAGCCATGGCAGCCACTGTCGTCTGTCAGCAGCACACGGCCAGCCTGTCGCTGTACGAGCTCCACATGAGCTGCCAGCTGCCTGCTGCGCTGAAGGTGACTGCAGGGGAGCAAACATGTCACAGTGGCAAGTCCAGGAACGTCACATCAAAGGAACAAGGGCAGAATATGTCAGGGGCAGCACTCAGGGCGCGTTTTGCGGAACGTGATGTAAATAAGACGCCTCCTGACCCTAAAATGCCTGCACATGCTCAAGGAAGGGCATGCTGCTCAAAATATGAAGCGGGCATCACACGTGAGCTGTGGCTGACTCTCAACATCATGAAAGACCTAAACCAGCAGAGCAGTGGTGGTAACACGGTCAGCACCACTGGGCGCTACTCACCGCACCACTTGCCCCTGCCTGTGCCGATGCTGCAGCCCACTCAGCAGCCGGGCCAACACATTGCCAGCCAGGTGCAGCGGCATGCCAGCAGGCAGTGCACCCAGCAGCTGCAAAGGGTTTAGGGAGGCGCCTTCGGCGTTTAAAACCCTGCAGGCTGACCCATAGTCAGGCTCCACATGTGCCAGCTCAGCAGCGGCAGCAGGGTACAGCTCCAAGGGTATAGGGCTCTGGGACAGGGCTGCTTTGGGGTTTAAGAACAGCTCAAGGAGTGAGAGCCATGCATCCTGGTCACTCAGTGCCCTGCAAGCCAAAACCCCAGGTACAAACAGCAACAAGCAGAGACGTCCTCAACCTACAATATTAGTAACATGATGTTGTTGAGGCAATTTTGCAGTGTCAGTAGCTGCAAGCAAGGCATGTGTGTACACCTGGTGCCTGACAGCAGCATAAGCCCCAAAACACGCCGGTGCACACAGCCCAGGCCATACATGGCCAGTCACCCCCTCAACACAGCAACAAGACAGCGTCCAGCGCTATGCCTAGGGTGCAGGTCACCAATACAAGAAGGTAGTTCATTGGGTTGCTCACCTGCAGTAGCTGATAGCCCCCTCCACAAGGCGTGGTGGCAGCAGTGCCAGCAGCAGCAAGGCGGCCACATGGTTGCCTGCCCTGCTGTGCATAATGGCCAGCTCAGGGTACAGGGGCAGGGCACAGGCAGACGACAGCAGCGCCTGCAGTAGCACACACATGTGAAGCAGCAAATGGGATGATGGTAAACTGGCTAGCATGCATGTATACATGACAAATCATGCAAGCAAGTCCCATCAGCCTACGGATTCACCAGCGTGGCACCTTCCCTTCTTCAAGCCCTGAAACCCCCCCTGCCCGGCTCCTAGAACAACATGCGACACACTGTGCTTGACTGTAGGGCCTGTAGGACCCACCTGTGCATCATACAGCAGTGAGGCCTGCAGATGATACACCAGCAGGCATCTCAGCTGCAGAACCTTGTCGCCCACAGCTGATGTAGCTGCAACAGCCGCAAACGGCGTAAAGAGGCCCTCAGCGCCGCTTGCCGCAGCCTGCATGCTGTGCTGACTATCCTCTACTTGCCCGCTGCTTGCCCTGCTGATGCATGCATTCTGAGGGGATTGGGCTGCTGACAAGGGTTTAGGCCAGGGCCCCAGGCCTGATGGCAAAACCCAGATGCCTGTGGGGGCCTCGCCTGTGGTGCTGGCAGGAGAGTGAAGTGAAGCCCGCTGCTGCTGCGGATGCACTGCTGCTGACCTGGACTGTTGCTGCTGCTGCTGCTGCTGCAGGAGGAGCTCAGCAATGTTGCTGACCTGCCGACTGATGGCTTGCTGCTGAGCGCAGCCTTGCTGCTGATGCTGCTGTGCTGCAGCACCAGCAGCTGGCATACCAGCAGTGCCCCTACCCCACTGCTGCTGTGAGTCTGGGGCACCTGATGCACCTGTGAGGGATAACAAGCTGAAGGCAGCACTGAACCCTTGCTGCTGCTGCTGCTGCCAGTGCCTGGGCTGCACTGGCTGACCTGCCAAGGCACCAAACCCAGGAGTGTAGTGCTGCTGCTGCTGATGGTGCTGCCGGTGCTGCTGCTGCTGCTGGTGCTGCCGGTGCTGCTGCTGCTGATGCATCATCTGCTCCTGCACGGTCTGCAGATGCTGCTGCTGGTGGTGGGGTGAGTGGTGCAGCAATTGCCGCTGCGATACGCCTGCTGCAAGCATGCTAGCAGAGGGCATAGCTCCCATGCTGCTGCTGCTGCCTCCAAAGCCACCGTAGTAGCTGCTGCTCTGCCTGCGGGATGCAGCCGCTGTATGTTTCGTCACATGGCCTGCTGCTGAAGAGAACAGGATGCTGCTGTCCCTGTGCAACACACCTCCTTTCTGGCTGGGGAAACGATCCAGCTGAGAGCTGGTGGCACTGCCGGCAGCAGAGGCCACGTTTGGCGCAAACAGCAGTGGCAGTTGTTGTGCCATCGCTGCGAGCTGAGCGTGTGTCAGATGCTGTTGTGCTTCTTGCTGCTGCTGCTGCTGCGGGTTCTGACTGTCTGCTGCTGCTGTTGATGGTGATGCAGGAGCGTTGCTACTGGGCAGGTACTTTGCGATGGCGGCGATCATGACCTGAGCCAGCTGTGTGTGCAGCTGCTGCTGTGTACTGCTGTTGTGGTACACCTGATGGTACAAGTACTGCCACTGCAGGTCTGTGTCACAACCTGGTAGTCGCACAACAGCAGCAACAGTCACACAATACCGGTGACAGAAGGTCAAAATAGACACGCGTCAAAAAGACAAAGGTTTGAATATGTGTGACAACATGCCAGCTTGCTATGATGACAAGGGATATGGGTATAGGATCTTGTTCCAGCTGTTGATGGTTGTGTTAGTCCGTACGGCACATGTGGCCTTGTGAACCAAAGAAGACCAGGACACCCTTGTACTGCCACTGAGTGCTGCTGACTGCCCACACACCTTCCAGCAGCTGCAGCACCACGTCAGGAGGCAGGTCCTGCCGAGCCTCCAGCACAACCAAGCTAGCAGCAGCATCACGTTCCAGCAGCCACTGCAGCCCACCACCGCCCAGCAGCACCTGCAGCACGGCAGACAAACACGGTTGGGAGATGACGGTACTGTGCACACCACACGCGCCGCCCAGGGCTGGCATGATATGGGACAAGGCCATACCAGGCCACGGTTGTGCGCTGGAATTCATTACAGTGGCACTGAGTGCTGCACCACCTAGAGCCACCCCATGCCCACCATAATCTATACCTTCTGAAACAGTTCTGAGTCAACCCGCTCACTGCGCCTGCCCACCTGCACAGGGACCCGGTGTGCTCCGTCAGCCGCCATGGCCGCTGCTGCGGCCGCCACTGCCACAGCCAAAGCGTTGCCACCAGCCTCTGCTACTGCACCTGTGCTGCTGGGCGACTCCCTCAGCTCTCCTGAAGTGACAGCCTGCGTGGCAACATACAGCCAGCCATTGTAGGACACACTTTTTGAACACAGTGACAAGCAGGGCACGGTGGTGATGATGGCCACACAATACTCCTGATGCTTGACCCATTCTCTGGGGGGAAAAGCACAGCATCATGCCTTGCCTGTATCATGTGTGACACCACAGCAAACTGCACACCCACCTTCCAGGTGTCCAGGGCAGCCTGATACTCCCCAGCATGCAGCTGCAGCAGTGCAAGTGCGTGCCAGCGCCCCGCCTGCCTCAGTGCTGGCTCTACAGCAGCAGCAGACGCCGCATGCTGCCCCGACAGCAGCGCCTCTACAGCAGCAGCATCCCCAACCTCACACAGCAGCTGCAGCAGCAGCGTATCAATCCCGTCTGCATGCAGTACGCCTTGCCGCTGCCTCACGTGTGTGAGGTAGGTGGCGACCAGGGTTCTGGCCTGCTGGGCTAAACCCTTGAGCTCAGCAGGGGTCAGGGCTGTGGGCAGCGGCTGCCGCTGCTGCTGCTGCTGCTGCTGCTGCTGTCGAGGTGCTGTTGCCAAGCGCAACTCCAAGGCATCATGGATCAAGGTGTCCAGGTCTGGCAGGCGCTGGCCATGCAGGCCCCAGTAGGACCTGAAAGGTACTTTGGGCAGCCACCTGCATGCAAACACACAGCAACACATCTGCAGTAGGGCCCAGAGTGATTTGGATATCTGAATGAACCTGCCTCTGCCGCCTTTCATTGCCCCCATCACAAAACATTTGACGGTGTGTTGGGTTCCTCGATGAGTGAGTGGTGACGCAAGGGCTGCCTTTGGAGGGAACACCCCAGGGGTGAGGATATCACCACCTGTGGCAGCCCTGACTTGATACAACCCCTCTCACTAGCACAGCATACATCCAACTGCCTGAAACATGTCACACATAGATCAGGGACTGCACACACTGAGCTCTGGACCACGGTTGGTGATCAAACCATGGCCTCCTTGCCAATCCAATGTGTCCCCTTGCAGCCCCACCTGTCAGTCAAGGCAGGGAACAAGCTGAACAGTTGACAGGGCTGCCACACATCCATCGGCAGCTCCTGCAGGACTGATAGCCCGGTCTCAAACTCAGCATCCAGCAGCATCAACAGCCCTGCCTGCGCCAACGCCACCTGCTGCCATGAGGGGCCCCCTCTGCTGGCCGCCGCAGCCGCCGCAGCCGCCACTGCTGCCGCCGCTGCGGCCGCAGGTGTGTCGAAGGCTGCGGGCGTGGGTGTTGTGGGCCGGTGGCTAGGTGGTGTGGCAGTGCCTGGTGTGCTGGGTTGGCTGTGTGGGTCGCTGGTGCTGCTGGTGATGAGGTCGAGGGCCTGGTCAAACCTCTTGTGCTTGAGCAGCTCACGGACCTGTGAGGGGTGTGAGGCAGGGGGGGGGTCAAACGTGTGAGGCGGATCGCACGTGTGACGTAGGCATGAAGGGTTGCAGACTTCACCTTGCTGAGAGGTCAATTCAAGGTCAAGGCAGGGGCAAGGAAACTTCGCCCCCTACTAGAGAATTACCCCATTGAGTCTCCATGACCAACTGAAGAGTTCACAGCCTAATTCAGCCGTACAGCCTGATGAACAGCAAGCACAGCACCCACCTGCTGCTCCAATGCCACGGGCTCCAGCCAGAGCACCTGGCTGCTGGTAGCAAGGCAGATGCAGCGCCCTCCCGCATCCGCAGCAGCCGGCAGCCGCTGCGAGAGGCCAACGTATGCGTCGTCGTGGGCGTACTCGATCTGCTGCACCTGCCTGCTGCTGTTGCGGTCAAATGCATACACGCCGTCATCACAGATGGCCACCACAAAGAGCCCAGCAGAGGAGAGGGCCAAGGGAGGCAGCGGCAGCTGCAGCGGCTCTCGGACTGCCGCACCTGCAGCAGCAAAGGACGAGAACGCAGCAGGAACACAACGACAGTAGGTGGTGAACAGTGTTACCGCACAATCGCGGACTTCAAAAGATCGATATGTAGGCTAGCCAATGCAGTCTGCATGCTTCAGCTCAAAGTCACGAGGGTGCCAAGTGTGGTTCTGTCGCTGTGCGCCACACTGATTGGTGTGGTCACTGCAGGACGTACCTGCTGCATCTGTGACAAGCACCATGTTATCCTCCCAGGCCATCAACCCCAGCCCAAGGTCAGGTATGGACCCAAGCAAGGGCCGGATGCTGGTCAGGTGGTCGGCCAGCAGCGTCAGCTGGTACTGCATGCCGCCTGCTGTCCCCGCTGCTGCTGCTGCCGTGGGCGAAGCCAGGCCGTGCTGTGCTGTGCTGTGGCCCGTGGGTCGCAGGACGTAGTACCCTCCCGGTACAGCACACAGCAGGGAGCTGCCGGCCCATGCCAGGCCTGTGACCGCCTCTGGCACATGCGCCTGGATGTCGCACACACAACCAACATGCCATTGATCGACTGTTGACTGACGAAACATCGGCAGGCAAGTAGGCAGCTTGTGCGACATACCCAACTTCGACCTATCTCAACGCCGCTCAATGCCTACAGTCTCACATACGCCCACCTGGAAGGCCAGGACGGCCGGCTCCTTGCTGCTGCCTGTTGTTGTAGCGCCAGGCAGCACTGAGAAGATGGCCACCTTGCTGCGGCCCTTGCCGGCCTTCAGTGCTATGCCCAGCAGGACAGGCAGGTGCGAGGCAGCCCGCGCGCACACCGCCAATGCGCCACGAGCTGCTGGCAGGGCCACAACAGCGAAGGTCTCCAGTGACACCAGCGCCACCTGCGCCAGTCAATCAGCCAGCATCAGTTTGATCTGGCTTGCTGCCTTCTACTGCAGTACTCTGCCGGCACGGTCCAATCCGTTCCTGAAGGTCTCGATGCACTTGACTCTGACAAAGCTCACCTGCCCCTCCTCTGACAGGCAGACGAGACGTGCTGCTGCATCTGCGGGGCTGATGTCAGCAACAGCCTGCCTGCTGAACACCTTCTTCTCTGCCTGCAGCCGCAGCACAGGTGCAGACATGCCCCCTGCAGCAGCAGCGGCAACCATCAATGCATGTCAATCGTTTTTGTCGTCAAGGACACGCGGGCTGGCTCCATACTACCGCATGTTGAAGAGGCTGAGCCACCATAGCCCTCCAACCCACAGCAGCCCAAAACCATAGACAGGGGCCACAACAACAACTGCCAAGTGGCATGGTGAGTCCGCATGTGTTATAAGTCGGGCCGTTTTGAGGTCAGTAGCTTCTAGGAGGCTCCATGCGCCAGGAAGCAACAGGAGTGAACATGCCCACTGGGGTGCACTGGGTGGAGGCCTGCAACATGCGCACACACCTGAGGGTCCCAGCACTGCTGTGTGTGTGCTGCTGCTGTTGGAACAGCAGTGCTCCTCCACCACCCCATTGTCCAACCCCAGGAACACCCGCTGCCCAGCTTTGAGCAGTGCTACTGCTGTGATGCGGCGTTGGTCACGCCGCTGGTGCACAACTGCCAGCGTAAAGGCTGATCGGGCAGCATCCGACTGCATGCGGCTGATGTGACGTCAGCTGCTGGGATTTATGAGCTTTGAACTGCTGCAGGACGTCTCTGCAGCTGCTTCTAGGGCGAGAGAGTGCCTGCAGCTGCTGCAGAGCTGCAGCTCAGCTGCTGCTGCTCAGGTTCCAGCAAAGGGAGGGCATGAATCTTCTGTCAGCATCAAGGCGTTACATACTTATGACATGATGACTAGGTTGACCCTTGGGTCGATGCTGCAGTCCTCAGCAGCAATCCCTGTTGCTGCCTCCCGCACACACCAAAAGGTCCACCCCAAGGTAGTGCTGAGCACAGACTCCTGCAACCCTGCTGTTATCGTTACAGACGTCAGCTCGAGATCAATTTGCTAAATCAAGGATATTGATTGTGGGTGCAGGCAAGCGGCAGGGGAAGCAGCACAACAGGATGTATCTGGGATAGATCTGTGATCAAGTCCGAAACCCGCGTGGGCCACTGCTGATTGCACTGCTGGACATAGTCTTGCAAACCAACGATCACGCAACGTGTCGAACGTTGCATGTACTTCTGTTTGGTTGTGCGTTACTGCGTGCTTTGTCACACCGGACGAACTGATCCACCTATCCTCCGCAGTTGTCCTGAAGCAATAGCAATTTGGCCAAGCTTCACTCCGAAGACCAAATTGATAGTGGTCAACTGTAGATCACTTCGTTAGGCAGCCTTGAGATCAGCACTGATGTTTCACCAACGGTGCAGTTGCTTGCACCAGCAGCAGAACAGACCTGTGCCATGGCCCAGCCAGCTTCGAGCAGTGCGCTTCGTCAAACCTGTCAGACAGCTTCGACGCTCCAATGCAGCAGTCAGCAGGCGCAGGCTGTCGGTTAGGGCGAACTATGACAACATGAGCACAGAGTGAGTTGCTGTGCCACAACCAGCTCACAGCTGTCTGCCGCTTTCAGGGGGCCTGGCATAGTTCTGGCTAGCAGAATGCCCTAAAGTATCAGCACACAAGCGTTCTCGGCAGTTTCACCACCCCTATGCCACGTCCCACGCCATGTCCTCCCCTGCACATTGTTCACACCCCTTGCTGCCTGCAGCCTGCTGGGGCCCCACTTCCACAACCGGGCCCGTATCAGTGATGAGGTCATGAACAAACTCATGGAGCTGCCAGGCACACGAGGCCTGGGTGAGCTACGGGCCAGGGCTGAGGACCTCACAACCTGGAAGATTGCACTGCAGAAAGGGTGCGTGCAAGGGTACCCTCAGCTGGGAGCCCCTGGGAGCTGCTGGGGCTGCTGCA
>QAXK01008625.1:0-16295 GCA_004335735.1 Chlorella sp. KRBP | reverse complement strand
CTGCTGCTGCTGCTCTGTGCTGCTTCTGCTGCTGCAGGCCGTGGGTGTGCTGACCGAGCACGAGCTGGCACAGGGCAGGAGTATGGCAGCAAAGTCTGGTGTGGCGGCAGGCGGGTGAGCAGCAGGACAAATGTGTTTGGAGGTTGGCAGCGGCAGGCCACCGTTGTCGAAACATCTGTGTGCAATGCGACAGGGAGAAACAGACAAGGGCAGCAGCATGTCAGCACAATTTTGACAGGGTAGGCCAAAGTATGGCCCCATTCTTGGCACTAAGCACAGCACACATCGATCCTTACTTGCTGCACAGTACTTTGGAACTGCACGCGATGGCGTGATCAGCACGTGGTTGTCATCGTATCCCTCGCATTGCGCTGATCCTGATTGCCCCACATCTGATCACGTATGTGCCCCTGTGTCTGCCACCCGAAAGGCTGTCGGCGCTGCTGTCAGCCCTGGACATCGTGTTTGCCTCTGTGGCGCCGCTGTGGGTGGACAACGTCCGCAACATCCAGGGCCCCCCAGCACACAGGGGCTACCGCATGTACCTGCACAAGACTGAGAGCAAGGGCGGCAAGGTGGGCAGTGGTGTGGATGGTTGGTCTTGTGTCTCAGAAGGCAAACTGCTGCAAGCTTCACATGATTTTGAGCAGGTGGGGCAGCAAGGTGGGTGTGTAACGTGCTGGTCATCACCAGCCGTGCTCTGCGAGTGGGGCCGTGCCGAGCAGCTGTAAAATCAGCGCTGTGGTTGTCATGCCAGTGATGACACGGTTGGTTTGTGGCTCATGGGGTCTCATGCATCGCTCTGTCCCCCTTGCAGAAGTCGGCCAGTGTTGTGCCTGCCGGCCCCTCCTTCACACTCAGCTACTGGTGCTTCATACCAGGTGGGCGCAGAGGCACTGTGGTGGCATGCATGCGTGGAAGCAGGCAGGCAGGCAGAAGGGGCCGAGCTTGCGCTGCAAAGCACACCACCAACCAGTGAGCACACCTTCGTGTGACTCTCACAATGCACCATCTGAGTGGTGTTGGCCCGCGTTCATGTGTAGGCTACTTAGCAAACTACGTGGCTGCTTTTGCTCCTGTTGTGTCCGTGGGTGTCTGAGCGGCTGGCCTGCTGCAGGTGGCATGAGAGGTGCCCCATCAGCGCACCATCAAGCCAGCAGCCCTCCTGCTTCCTATAGTCCGCCTATACCCGCATGCCGGCTCCCCGAGCCTGACCGCAACTGCTCCTGTGCCATGCTTTCGTGCTGCTGCCCTGACCGCGACGGCTCCTGTGCATGCTTTCATGCCGCTGCCCCGAAGGCGTCTCCATGGCAGGCCTGCGGGAAATGCCCCTGCGATCTGTACTGCTCACCAGTG
Source organism: Chlorella sp. KRBP (assembly GCA_004335735.1). NCBI lineage: Eukaryota > Viridiplantae > Chlorophyta > Trebouxiophyceae > Chlorellales > Chlorellaceae > Chlorella > Chlorella sp. KRBP. Next base: position 14,939 of record QAXK01008625.1, on the reverse strand, counting down.
GTACGCTGAGCCCGCTGGAGTCGTTTGCACACGAGCTGCAGCTGGGGTTCAAGTACACGCTGGAGAACCCCCACGTGATCAACCCAGAGCAGGTGGGTGTGGCATGTGGTGTGTCGTGTGTGCATACCACAACATACACTTTGACTCAAAATACCTCGTGTCCAGCAAGGGATGGCTGTCCCTCTGCATCCTCCAACCTCTCAACAGTGGACTTGGACGTTGGTGGCGAATGCCCCTTTTCCTTGCAGTGGTGCCTGATTGACTGGCCGGCCATTTGTTGACGTCATGGCCCGCCCGCATGAAACAGGCACAGTGCCAATCCAGTGACGACGTGACGAGCGAAGCAGCCAAGGACCAGGCAGTGGAGCTGATACACCAGGTGGTTGCCAGTGCTGATGCCTGCCTCATGTTGGTGTGCAGGTGTGGGTGGGTGTGGTGCCAACTGGGCCCACAGGAGCCACCCTCAACTCAAGCTTTGCCAACCGCGGCAGTGACAAGTGAGGGACTCAGGCAGCTTGCCCTGACTGCGTACTTGTTTGACAGCAAACCAGCGAATGGTCACTGTGCATGGTGGTCATGTCAATGTGGCCTGATGCAGTGTGAGGATGAGTGACACACTGCTGTGCATTTTTAGTGTCAGCAGCTGTGACACACTGCTGTGTATCTGGAGCAGCACTGCAAGGCCTTCTTTTTGGGCCTGCAACATCTCATCAACAGCACACCACTCCACCCATGTCTTGGGTGTGCGCCATGTTTTGCCAAGCCCTCAGCAATATGTGGCACATACCACCCATGCTTGCAGCACATGCCCTACATGGCTTGGCGTGTGTGCTCATCCTTACGTCAGTAACTCATTGGGTGTCGTGACATAGCATGTGCTGATTATAACCCCCAAAAGTTACAACCCCCCTCCCCCCCCCCCACCACCACCGCACCCTCTTATTCAAAAGGTATGTGTCGACGTAACCCATTCTCGCAGGTACCGGGACGACCTGGGCAACGCCATCGCCAACTTTGCGCGAGTCGTGCCGGACGGCCTGCTGGTGTTCTTCCCGGCCTACAGCTTGCTGACCGCGTGCCTCGACCACTGGAAGGCCAGCACAGGGGCTGGTGAGTGTGGCAGCTGGCGGCTGTGGTGCTGCACTTGTACCAGCACAATCACAGCGCACTCGTGTTGACGGCGACCGTTGTTGCGTGAAGGGGTGCATGTTGGAGTGCAGCGACGGCACGGTATAGCGTGCTACTAGTAGCTGGTTGTCCACTATTGGCATGGCTCCCATAGCCTGTGGGCTGCGCAGTGTCCTTTGTCCCTGGTCACCTCTCCAGCCATACCCTATTGTAATGATCAATCTTCGGGCACCGCCGCCTGTCCATGCTGCCCTGTTGCTTTATGCAGCCGGTGGGACGACCATATGGGAGCGCATCACGCGCCACAAGGCACCAGTGATTGAGCCCAGGGACTCGGGCGCCTTTGCGGCCGCACTCGCAGACTATGCTGCCAAGCTGGAGGACCCCTCGGGCTCAGGCGCGGTGCTGTTTGCGGTGTGCAGGGGCAAGGTGCGCCAGTGCGTCTTAACTCTGCGCTTTGTAGTGAAGTGGGGTTTTGGATGTGTTTACCTGCTCAGCAGTGGATCTCACGGTTTGGAAGGTGGCTCAGAGCTGCCGCTTGCGGTGTGCATGGGCAAGGTGTGTACAGTGTACATTGTCCAGTGCACTGCAGTTGAATCGGTGAAACCAGGAGTGCGCAAGGATGCAAGTGAAGCCTGCCTCACGCTTCAGTGTTGCTGCGTATGTGTGCACTTATACTTGTGTGCATGGGTGCATGTATATAAATCGCAGGTGTCTGAGGGTATCGACTTTTCAGACAAGGCTGGGCGAGGTGTGGTGATCACAGGTGAGGGGATGGCCCATCCACAGTATGTATGGTCTTGCGGCATCGTAAGCATGTCCAGCATGTGACTGTGAAACCCCATGCCAAGTGTTTATGAATTCCCGTCTCCTTCACTCTGATAGACAACGACAATGGCAGTCGCACATGTACCATACACTCCCCGAATCGTTTGCTGCTGCCAGGCCTCCCCTTCCCTGCCGCATTCGACCCGCACGTCAAGCTGCAGCGGCAGCTGTTGGACGAGGAGTCTCGGGCAGGGGCCAAGGGGGTGTGTGGCGGCAAGGGACTGACTGGCGAGCAGTGGTGAGTCGGAGGCCGCATGCTTGACAACCATAGTGGAACGACATAGCCATGATGCAGGGAAAGTAGCAGCAGCATCAACAGCAGGTCCAGTGCTGGGCGTGCTTGCTGGTTGGCACAGCATCACACAGCTGGGTAGAATGCAGGGTGCAACCCCCCACAGGAGCTTCAGGTAGTGTGATGACGAGGAAGCGCACGGTACACATGGGTACCTTAGCTATTGGATGAACCCATCTCCTTTCCATTCGTGTCGCGCTGACCTGCACATTTCGTGCTGTGCTGTGCTGTGCCGTGCTGTGCCGTGCTGTGTGTGACAAAAACAAAAGGTACGTGCAGCAGGGCCTGCGCGCAGTGAACCAAGCCATGGGCCGAGTGATCCGCCATCGCTGGGACTACGGTGCCGTGCTGCTGGCTGACGAGCGCTTTGGCACGCAGCAGAACCTGCGCAACATGTCGAGGTGGCTGAGGGACCAGGTGGTGCATCACAGCAACTTTGGGGCAGCCATCGCCTCCCTGACCAAGTTCTACAAGGTGTGGTGGGAGTTTCTTTTTCCTTGTCTGTTTGATTTGTCGTATAACAACCCCATGCAGCAGTGTAACCAAGACAAGGATTATGAATATCAGACTGCACACGGCAAGGCTCCCGAACAAAGTTGTACATGGTTGGTGTGTGGGACTCTTGTGCTGACTGTCTGTGACTGGTGCCTACGACGCTGCTCCCTTGCCTTGTGACCTCGTGCTACACGCCACTGTTTGGAAAGGAATCCCTTATGCCTGGGGGCCTTGTGCTGGTAAGGGCATGCATATTCAATGCTTCTGCATCCCAAACGTGTGATGCAGATGACCTGTGTTGAAACGCTGATGTCCCTGCTGCCGTATCATGTGCAGGACAAGGGTGACCTCTCAGCTGCCGCAGCAGCAGCTATGGCCGCACGTGCAGCAGCAGCGGGGCCCGGCCAGGCATCAGCACCCTCCGCGTTCCAGCTCCTGGGCGGCAGCAGCAGCGGCAGGGCGGCAGCGGCAGCGCGTGCGGCGGTCGAGCGGCAGCAGCGGCAGCAGACGCTGGCCAGCGTGCCCCGTGCGGTGGACGTGATGGGCATTGTCAACACCATGGGCAGCCAGCAGCAGGGGGCTCTGGGCAGTCAAGCAGATGATGGGCTTGCAGGTGAATTGGGGGCTGTGTGTATGACGATCTGAGTCCTCTTCCGCCTATATGACGGTCTAACTCCTCTTCCGCTTAGGGTCACCTCAAGTGTGGTGATAGTCCTCCACTGTCATTGAGTTCCTTCCGCTTGGGGTGATGTTCAGCTCAGTCACGCTGCGCAGAGAGATACCTATGGTCGGTGACGCCATGCTGCTGCTTTGCTGCTGGGTGTGCTGCTGCTGTGTGTTGATGTGTGCGCTGCTGTGTCTGTTGCTGCTGTGTGTGTTGCTGTGTGCAGCATCGCAGCTGGATGACATCATCTCAGGCATACAGCCAGCTGCTGCTGCTGCCCGCTCCGCGCTGATCGGTAACACCAGCAAGCCAGGAGGGCTCGGCAGTACAGCAGCGGCAGCAGCTGGCGGCAGCAGCGGCGGCAGTAGCAGGCTTGGCAGGGGCCGTACCGCCTTGCAGGTGCAGTACGAGCCTGAAGCACAAGTTGGCTCTGTGGTTCCTGCAGGCAACAGTAGATGGAGTGGATCAATGTTCAGTAGACTGGGCCCACAGCAGCAGCAGCAACAGGCTCCTGTGCTTGATGACGTCGTCGGCCCTGCACATCTGGTGCAGCAGCATAAGCTACGGCAGCAGCAGGGTGCAGGGACTGGTCAAGACAAGCAGCAACAGCAGGGCAAGTCTGCAGCAAGTGGCAAGCAACCGTTGCGCATGGGGCAGTTCTTGAGGTCGTGGAACAGCACACAGCAGGAGGAGTTGCAGCAACAGGGGCAGCAGCCGCCGAAGCTCCAACAGCAGCTGAAACAGCAGCACCAAGAGCGGCCAGCCAAGCAGCCCCAACCCCAGCAGCAGAAGCAGCAGCATCGGCAGGAGCCCTTGCAGCCGCTGCCGCCAGCACGACAGCTGCAGGTGCAGCAGCAGCAGCAGCAGTCCCAGCAGCCACCCCCAGCAGCACATCAGCAGCAGCAGCAGGCAACACTGCCGACAGACCCCAAGTCCTTTTTCAAGCTGCTGCAGGAGCAGCTGCCGCTTGAACACATGGCTGCAGTCAAGGAGCTGCTGGCATCATACAGGTGGGTGTTGCAGCCATACGACTGTGCCGGTTGTCCAGAGGGCTGTCAGGTGGATGCTGCTCCAAACCACGTCGGGAACTTGGCTTGAGCCAGGGCGTATGGCAATGCCAGGCCCTACGCGATGCAGCAGTGAGCGCAGTCATCATCCGGCCTTTGGAGCCCTGTTGCAAACAACTACTGGATTGGACTATTGGATCACCCACAAACAAACATTTGCCTGTGACTGTGCTTGGCAACTGCCCTGTGGTCTGCAGGGCCAAGCGTGACCTGTCAGCCTTTGCAGACGGCCTGATTGCGGCACTTGGTGGCAGCAAGAAGCAGCAGCAGGAAGGCAGCAGCAACAGCAGCTACAGGCACCTGCTGGCAGGGTTTGCCACGTTCATGCCCAGCAAGGACCAGCAGTGGTTCAGAGACGTAGTGGGCAGTGGTGTGATGCTGGCAGGGCACAAACGTGCTGGCGGCAGCAGCAAAGACACAGAGGGCAACAAAGCCCCTCCTGCTGCTGGCGCTGCGCAAGGCAGGCCCAAGGGACCGACAGCAACAGCAGCAGCAGGGAGCGGTGCAGCTGGCAGAACTGGCGCCAGCACTGGACACCCTGCCAAGAAGCAGAGGGTTAGTAATGCTGCTGGTGATGTCAACCGCAGTGCGGGGGGTGCAGGTGCAGCAGCAGCAGGCACCAACAGCAGCAAGCAGCAGCAGCAGGGCAGCAAGCAGCCGTCGCAGCAGACGGCCAAGCAACCCGATGGTCAGCGGCAGCAGCAGCAGGGGCCGGTGCGTCCAGAGGCACAACAACAGCCACACCAACAGCAGCAAAACAAGCAGCAGGGCCAGCTGCAGCAGTCAAACCCGGATCAACCCAACAGTGTGAGGCAGCCCTTGCCTGGATCAGCGGCAGCACTTGGCAGAGGCAGCAGCACAGGCAAGCTGCCGCCGGCTGGCACGCCCCCAAAGCCGTGCTTGGTGTGCAAGAAGGCTCCCATGGCGTCCGCCTACAAGGCAGCCTGTGGCCACATGGCTTGCTACACTTGCTGGCTGGACCTGTTGTCGGCCAACCTCAGGGGCGTCAACTGCCCCTCGTGCGGCAAGTTGGTGCGCAAGGCGCAGCTCGCAACGGTGCCTTTCGCGTGATTGTCGCCCGCAACGCGCAACCCGTGCGCGGCGTGGCTCGTTGTTGTCTCTTTCAGCGATAGTGGTGCGCTGCACTCAGCGCATGTGCAGCCGTGTTTTGCGAGCGCTAACGTTGTAGGCGCGTTGTGTATGCAGGCGTGTTGAGCCGAGCTGAGTAGGGCAGTTGTCTATCTCCATTCGTTCCTGCCGCGTGCACTGTGACGCATGTCATGACATCGATCAATCTTTGAAGCTGCCTGCAGGTTGCGCCATGGCCATGCATAACGGCATTGAAGGGCTATGAGCGTGCCGCAGAGTGTGTTGGAGATACGGCCTGTGCAAGCCTATCTTTGCTGCAATTTGCCATGCCAGTCGCATTGAATTCTTTGGGCATGAACTCACATGTTGCCAGGAGCTGCCTTGCACAGCTGGACATCGCTGCGCTGGCGCAACTGCCGGTGACGTCAAGCATACGCGCAATGGTCATCGCAGGTCGCAACGAAACGCTGCCAACAACTCACATGCAGCCCATCTCCCCGTTGATTCACCCGTATACGTGCTGGCAAACTTGATCACGAAACAAAGAACAACTTGAAGCCACCACAGTCCATTCTCACAGCGTCAGCGCAAGGTCAACAGCAGCAAGGCTGTATCCCAACACTGACTGTACTGGTGCAAAGAGACCAAGGACAACCCCAGCGCAAGGCACCTTTTTCCACTCAGCGGCTGAGAGCAGCTCAAGATGGCTTTCATGGGCATCAGCAGCAACACCAGCAGTGCACCTGCGCGGGTGAGGCTATTGTCGCCACCGTGTGGCCACAGCTGCAGGAGCAACACACCATCACAGACCGTCTTTTGAAACCAGGCTGATGGACAGTAGTGCACATGCATTCTGTTTGTACTGATCAGCAGGTCGCATGTCATCAACTGCACTGCCCAATGGGCAGCAGCTAACCCAATGGTTTGCAAACCAAGCAAGCCCGGATCGACGCCGCGTCGATCCGGGTGCATATGGCATGCGGCATGCCATATGCACCCGTATCGAGACGCTGAGCCAGCTATCCATCCATCCATTTGCATGGCTGTCTTGCCGCTGTCCCGCAGAACACCGTGTATGGCAAGGCCCTGCCAAACTATGGATCTGGTCCTGCTGCCCTCAGCCCCAGTGACTCCACAGCATCACCAGCGCCGACTCCAACTGTTGACACCTACCTAGTGACACCCTCAGGAGGGCTGTGGACGATGCCAGCTGGAGTGGCCCGCATTGTGGACGGCACCCGCAAACTGTTTGAGGTGTGTTGTTCACAGCAAGCCGGGCTCAATGCCTTTCAGTTGTGCAGCTGTTGCATTGAGTCAAGCCGTCACAGGGCATGCAGCGCACAACGGCAACAGCCTGCCTGCATCACTGTCTTCCAAAGCCAAAGTGGCACTGCGGCATTGCCTGTTGGGCACTGCACTCACCGTGCAGTGCACCCGCTGCCTTTGAAAGCCCTGAGGGCCTGCACTGTCTCAGTGCGTCTGACATCGCATCGTACCTGGACTCTGCTAGCCCGGCTACAGTCTATGTCAGCACAAAGACACATTCAACTGCGGCGGTTGGCAGCCAGTGGTACACGGTAGCCTGGCACTGCCGGAGTCCCACTTTGCTGCCATGTTTATGCTCGTCAGGTGCACTGCACTGGGTCAGGCCACCAAGCAGTGCATTGTGATGATGCTGCAGCAGCTGCCCAGGGCCTCGCAGCTGTGTTATTGCTCAAAGGATGTTCACTGCATTGAATGCAGCTAGCAATTGGCATCAAGCGGCGCTCAACCTGTTGGCTGTGCTTCAAGCAGTGCTGCTGTGTTGCTGCTCAACAGGTGCACACAATGCAGGAGCACGTAGACCTCATGCGTGGCCTGCTGGTGAGGGATGTGGCCTACCAGGCGCCCATCATTGCAGCATATGACAGGGAGGACTTCCGTGTGGCTGCATACCTGGCCAAGTCCATCGCCTACATGACCCTCAAGCCACACACGGTCGAGGTGGGCAGTGCTGGCTTCGCTGTCTGACTGCTGGGGCAAACAGGCCCTCCATGAACATGCACTGTATGGCAGCAAGGGGGTACAGCCTGTTGAGGGCATCAAAGGCGTCGATGCCCTCAAGCTTATGACGCCCTCATGATGCTGCCGTTGACCTCACTGCTTCATGCATTCATGCCGCTGCAGGTTGCTGCTGCTGGTCACAACCTGACGACTGTGGCAATTGACGGGACGGTGGTGGTGTCCCCCAGACGCACCTGGCTGCTGTGGCCCACCCTGCTGCTGCCTGACATACCCATCAGGGCCACCATCAAGCTGGGAGTCAAGGGGCCTCTGGAAAGTGGGCAGGTGAGCCTGAGACCAGCCTGCACAGGCTGCGCCAGCCTCAGTGAGTGGGTTTGAAGAGGGTTGGTGGTGGCACCGGTGTCTGTCCTGTTCCGCTGTCTCGCCACTGACATAGTGGCCAGGTTGCGACCATCATGGTTACATAATCTGCAAGATGCAGCAGCAGCGCAGCACTGTGGCGGTGCCACCGCATAGTAAGCTGCAGGAGAGGGTGGTTTCCTCAGATACACATGTTGCTCAGGCCGTCAGTCACGTTTTGTGCTTGGTTGCCAGCCTGTTGAAAGTTGAAAGTTGGCAGTTGGACAGTCATCTGCTGGCAGTGGAGCCTCATTACCGCAGCACCAAGACATTGTATGGCTGCCCCTCCTGCCTCTGCTGTGCAGGTTGAGTTCCTTGACGGCCGCTGGCACAACCTGCCCAGTGCGCCCGGCTTCATCTGCCGCCTGAACGGCTTCCTGATGGGCACACTGATGCGCCTGGATGAGCCTGTGTGGTCCCAGGGCCTGTGGCTGGTGGGCGATGACTCGATGAACAACGCCAACAGCAGCTACAAGCAGCAGTAGGCTGCCGCTCTCCTCGGGCCCGGTGCCGCAACAGCTGGATGCGAGGCACGGTGTTGTGCTCTGCTGAGCATGTTTGGTCCCAGGGCCTGTGGCTGGTGGGCAATGACTCAATGAACACTGCCAACAGCAGCTACAAGCACCAGTAGAGCAGTTCATGTTTTGACGGGATCAGCCAATGGTTGTCACATCCCTTGCATATCAACATTTCAAGGCATGTGAGGCACAGTCATCTGGTGTCCTGCGCCAGTTGGCTGGCAGTTCAGGTGCATCTTTGGGTGGTGGGGCCTGATTCGCAGTGTGCTGCACACGAGTTGGAACACGCGTAGTGGCCACCAGGTGCAGGAACACAGGTAAGGAGCTGTGCATGGGTCTGATGTCAATGTTGGCATCAGTGCCGATGCTGCGCACCAAGCAGTGTGCACACCTTCAGCTGGCTGGGCGCTAAGCCGTGCCGAGTGCTTTGGCCACGTAACAAGAACAGTGGAGGGAATCAGGTGGCTGCCATGCTGGCATGTGTATTGAGATCTGGACCTTGGTTGGCAGTAAAACAAACACGGGATGATCAACGTGCCCACTCAGTGACCCTGGCTGAGCTCTTTTGGTACAGCTGCATTTTCAAGTGTTGCGAGAGCCACCCCTTGGATTGGGCAGGCTAGTGTCCAGCTGCTTGAGACTCGAGAACATCCAACCTATCGCAGTGCCCATGTTTGTCCCATTGACACATGTCTGACAGCCAATGATGAATCAGTGCTGTGCTGTCAAAAGCCAACGGATGGGTGCTGTTAGGGGAGCGCCCAGACGACCATTTTGTCGCAAGTCTGCACTGTTACCCAGAGTGTTATACACCAGCAACAGCACACCAAAACTGCTGTCAGCTGCTGTCACATGCACGCTGCATCACGCAGCAGCTGCCAAAGCCAAAAGTGCTGCACTGTTCATGCAGCCAGCCATACACCTGTTCTACACCACCAGTTCCCATGCACCGCTTCCCGCCAAGATGCTGCGGGCCGACCACAACACAGGCACCAGTCACCAACGCAGAGACCACAGCTGCTTCCACATGCCACAGAAGCGGCACCAAGGCACATCGCCTGCGCCTCGAGAGGTCCCGCAGGTGCGAGGCAGCTGCAGCTATCAGCCTCCAAAAGGCCGAACAGCATAACGCTGCTTACTGGCCGGACACACCGGGGATGACACCGCTGCTGAGGGATGCCAGGACGGCAAAGCCCAGAGCGTGGCCCTGCAAGTGACAATAAAAAAATGGGGCAGGCAGCAAGCAGGAAACATGGCATGATAAGCAAAGTTTACTGGAAAAGGTGGCACAAGCCATGCCGGCATATAGTACAAATCAAAAAAGTTCACTGAAATATGTGTATTAGGGGCAGAAGCAACTGCCTTGCTTATGCGGCGAAGTGAAATGGTGGATGAGTGATTGCCTTGTGCGCTGCTACTAACTCCACGTCGATACATAGTATTCAGTGCTGGGTGCTTGTTGCAGTAGACTCACCAGCGCGCCCCAGGCAAGGGTGTCCACAATTGTGAAGCCTGCAGCACAGCAGACATGACAACGCACACACGTCATTCCACGCCCGGGTTCCATCGTGTGTGCAACCACCAACCAACGCTTCAAGCACCGCTGCCTGATGGGTTGCAGCTGTCCCCTCTGTAACCCTGTCCTCAAGGAGACAAGTTCCACGGCAGGGCTTGCCTTCGTGCAACCCTGTTGAAGCTGTGGCTCACAAGCAGACCAGGTGACTACATGTAATGCTGTGCCTGCCTGCCTGCTTGCTCATGCACCAAGGCAAGCAGAATGTTTCAAAAAGTAGATTTTGCCTGCAAAACCTGAGCCCCGATTCCAAACCCCTGATGCCCAGGCAGAACCCTACACCCTTTTGCGGTGTTGGCCTGGCCTACCTGCTGGGTCGTTGGTGGTGGTGATGAAGCTGGCCTCCTGCTGCAGGCTGTCAAAGTAGGTGCTGCCTGCAGGGTGAGGCACACAGGTTGTGTCAGTAGCAGCACTGCCATTGTGTCAGCAAACTTGACTGGCCGCCTGCCTTGTCCAAGTACTGTCCTGTCTGAGGCCTTGCTTGTCGGCGCACGGCACGGCACACCTAAACATGCTTCAGCGCTACCAGCTGCCCTGCCCCGGAAAATTGCACTGCTTGGGGGTGCCCCCTTAGTGGATCACAGATGACAATGCCAGCATGGTTCTCTGCTGCTGCTTTGCACCCAAATTCCCCATCACACATACAGCGCGAGGCAGACCTACAAGACACAGCGGATGACCCTGCTGCAGAGAACCATATGCAACTGCGGAGCCCTACCAGCAGCTGCAGCATACACCCTATGCACCCCAGCTAAAGTGGGCTCGTTTTGTTACCAGCCTACATCTGCTACTGTTGATCCTTTGTCAACCAGGACATGCTTCCTGGTTGGGTTGCAGTCCCGATGCTGTGTACTGGCGTGCCCTGAGACTGCTGCCTGCTGTTACACTGGCCCCCTAGCTCTGACGGACACGTAGCTACAGCAAGCTCCTTATGTGCTGCCTCGCACCTGTGGTCTTGGGGCCAGACACGGCAACGCTCTTCTCCAGGTCACGCCTGTGCATAGGCAGGAAGGCAAAGCGGCCGACAGCCAGCATGACAGCGGTGCTGCCAGACACCTGCACAGCGCGACACAGTCACCGAATGAATCAGTCAGATGCGTTGGCGGGTCCTTTTGTCAGGGTACAAACGTGGCTGCTGCAGACATCAGAGGCACACAGCACTGCTGACAGGGCCATGCCACCTGGCCTTGCTGAGCTGGCCAACAGAAGCTGTGTGATCGGCCGTGCTACTGCTGACACAATGTTTTCTTCAATCTTCTTTGCACACAGCTGGCTCCAGAGGCTTGCTAGGGCTGGAAAACGCACAGCACTGCACAGTAACCACCATCAGCAGGCACTCACAACCAGGTAAGGGTCGACGGCTGCGCGGGTCACCATGCGGGTGCTGCGAGCAGGCCTGGCAGCGGCCACCTTTGCAGGGGCGCGCAGGGAGACACGGTTGGCCATAGCGCAAGCCATCTTTGCTGTCGACTTGTTGGTAAGTGCTGATCTAGTGAAAGCAGCTTGCGATTGGCCAACAGGTGCCTAAACGGTTAATTTGCGCCACTATTAGGGTCATCCCACGGCTGTCACACTGAGATCGAAGTAACAATGTCAGATCCGACCTCGAGTTCACCCTTGAGCCACCATGGCTCATTATTCTTTACCTTTAAGTACTCGGACTCAAAGTTTGCAGCAGATCCGTGCGTGCCATTCTCTCCCAACATTTGACCACTCCCCCTGTGGCCAGAACTCTTGATGCAGGACAAGGCAGAGCAACACCAGGGCCGTCACAAGGCCATATGGCATTGAATAAATGGGTTGGGATGTGTTTGACTGCATCATGTGTACGCCTTGACTGGCTGTTGGGGTACCAGCCTGCCTGCCCAACGGGCCAGATCATCTGAGGCGATTCAGTCATCTGATTTCAGCTGCCAACCAGTGTTTGTATGTCAAGGTATAACGCTCGCTTCACGGTTCACAAGAGCATTGCCACCTGCTTCACCTGTGCCAGTCGCAACTCTGCATCAACGGCTATGATGCAACAAGCCGTGTGTGTGTCATGGCTGTGAGGGGGTTGGCTTGGCCTCCCAGTGGGGGTGGAATGTCAGTGTCAGGGCCGACGTGCACACTGAGTATCCTTTTGCCGTTTCCAGTTCATTACAGTATTGCTGCTGTGCCTGACAGCTGGCCGATGCCGTATGGGGCTCTGTACAGGAATAACAGGTTCTCCATGCTGCTGCAACCTCTCTCTGCACCACCAAGCAAGGCTGCCAGGAAACCCCACCTCACTGACAGAGAGCTTCTGCAACTGAATTTCCACAGAGCTAGTCCCTCACTTCCAGTAGTGCCTTGATGCAGCCAGTGCTAGCACTTGTTTCAGACACCAAAGTGTGGACCTGGCAGGGCCCAATGCTGAACGGAAGGCTGCAGTGCAATGGATGACCCACAGCTGCGAACCAACTCAAGTTACACACATCTGCCTTGCGGCAGGCATACCTCTTCAATTCAGACTGCTTGAATGACATGGAACGCCACTCACATTTCTCACACAACAGGGCACTGCACACATGGGCATCTGGCAAGCACTGAATTCCTCGGTTTCATCACCACTGGACACATCACATCACACAACCTCACACAACACCCAAATCACACAACCACACACGGTGCATATGACACCGCTGCAGCACTGCGAGTCCTGGACATGCTGCTGGGCAGTGGCGTCTGCCATTGTTGCCGCCATCATGTGGCAGCTAGTTGCACCTGGCCCACTCCTTGCACACCGGTGTGGGCCACACACACTGCTGCTGATCCCTTGGCACCCCCCGCTTGTACTTCCTGTGTCAACACACCAGGTTCAACACCAGAGACCTCGAGCAGACTCACAGGGGCCCCTTGCTGCTGTGCTCACACCACATCCCGATACCCAAAGCATGCCGTCGTCATGAGGCAGCAAGCGGGCCTCCCGGAACACCAGCCGCAGCCTGAAGCACAGCGACTGGCGTGCTGGTACAAAGTGCATGTGCCACCTTGCACACTGCCCGCTGCTTGCTGTGGTGTGTTGTCAGCTGTGGGCTGCAGAGCTGCACCAAATACTCACATGTTCTCATATGGGACAATGCTGCCTGGCTCGTAGTCAAAAGCCTCCTCGATACCCAGCATGGCGTTCAGAACGAACTTCAGCACGAGGAAGCCACCACCCAAGCCCACAACTGCCAAAATGGCTGTCACGGGCTTCTTAAAGGCTGCAATCAGCGGCTGCACCATGACATACCCAGTCCCCAGCATGACTGTCACAAAGTAGCGGCCATACTTGGCAACGTTGCCCCAGAACTCCTCGCCCTCTGCGATGTCCATGATTGGCTGTATGCTGTGCTGCTGCATCCCGTCTGCTGCTGCTGCTGCTGGCTCGCTAGCCCAAGTCAGGGCCAGCAGAGCGACTGCCAGGCCCAAGGTCACTTGTGCACCTGCATGGCCTGACAAGCAGCTGACAAAAGACAGGTGTGCCGCTTGATCTGCAGTCTCAGCATCTGACTGTGTCAATTGATGCAGCATGGCGTTGCTGCTGTTGCTGCTCTGATCTGCCACCAGCTGCCTCTGCTGCTGCTGCTGCTCCTCCAGCTGCTGGGCCTGCTCAGCGCTGGCTTTCCTGATAAACGCAGGTCGTAGAACGGCAGCTCTGCGGCATGCAGCTGCTGGGCGCGCTGCTGTCGCACTGCGGTTACTTCTACTACACAAGGATGGACCACGGAAAGCTGTCAGGCTGGCCATCGTGAAAATGTGGGTGTTTGATGCGTCCTTGTTATATTGAGGTGTATTGATGGACAAACAGATGCCTCATGCCTGCGTGCACAAGGCTGTAGATCCTTGCGCATGGCAGTTGAGCTCATGACATAACACCGTGACGCGTCAGCTGTGCCAACTGTCTCCTGAAGAAGCCTTGTCGCATGTGAGGTAGCATGCAACCACAGTTTCTGATGCCATAGTACACAGCTCGACACTGCGACACTATCACGCATGCTGAAGGCTGACTGGGGAGGAGGTTGAACCTGATGGCATCAGCTGTCGTCCAAGGGTTGCTGTCCCCTGCTCAGCAGCACCGCATTCAGAGCCTACAAACTGACATCAAGGCGGAAAGACTCACAGCAGCGCAAGTGAGCAACCCAAAGGGCCAGTGCGAGTGCAAGCCCCATCTCTTGGATGAACTGCACATGACCTGTGCAGCATGCTGACAAGGATGTTGTACGCCCACTGCTACTGCAGGCATGGCAGCAGATTTGTGCACACGTGCTGACACCAGATCAGCCCTTCGAGCTCCATCAGCAGCTCTTTGCTGCCATATACAGCTCCTGGCCAGAGCAGCAGCTTGGACCAGCACCTGTATGGGTGCCGACTCCTCAGCAAGTGCAGCAAACAAACATCGCACGCTTCATGAGCCGCTTCCACGTGAGTTGTGTGCAAGGGCCGTTCAGTACCTCTCGTTTCTTGGCTGGCTGCTGGCCTTGCTCGTATATTGCAGCCAAGCCTCCACCCCTACCCCTACCCTGAACCCCACCTTTCCTGTCGCAAACTTGTCACACTTGCCACGCCCAGGCTTCTTGGCCTGCCTCTGCCCCTACCTCTGTCTCGACCCGACTACTGCTCCTGCCTCGACTGCTGATCCCACTGCCCTGGTGTGCTGACCTCTGCAGGGTGACCTGTGCTGGGATGCCCTGCACACAGGCGACACAGCAGCTGACTGGCCCCTGCTGCACAGTGTGTCCTGCAACAACCCGGACATGTTTTGGACTGCAGTACTGAGCCAGCTACGCTTTAAGTTTGAGACTCCACCCACACGCATCCTGAGAGACAACCCACAGCAGCCTGACCAAGTGCGCTGGCTGCCAGGTGTGTGTGTGTG
>QAXK01008623.1:0-10547 GCA_004335735.1 Chlorella sp. KRBP | reverse complement strand
GTGAGACCAGTGACCCAGGCAGTGACCGTGACTGAGAACCATGGCAGATATTTGCGTGCCTGTGAGCCTGCTCAGGGGAGATTCTAGCAAAACATCTATTCATTCATGCGTATCTTCACGTCACAGATCAAGAATGCACACGTGCAAGGGCTGCAGGGCACGTGCACTGACAATGTTGCTGGTCTGCATGCTGCAGCACTGGCCGTCTGCAAGACTTTCCTGGCTCGATGCGCTTGATACAATTCAGACTTGGACATGTTGTCGAGTATCCATACTGTCAGACAGCAGATTGAAGTACTGGACAGAGGCATTGGGGTGGGCCGGGCCATCTAGTCACACAGTGGCTGACAATGGCTGAACTTATCACGGTCTCTGAGTGTCACTAGGGTTATTTTTGTCCTGCAATGTGGACTTCGATGTGTCCAAAGCACAGGCTACGTATATCCTGTGACTGGCACATGGCATGCACATGCGCATGGAAAAAAGGTTGCACCTTCAAGGCTTGCTCTTGTGTCACCAGCCATGCGGAATCTTTACTGACTATTCAACTTATTCTTGTGTTTGAAAGCTGCTGGACCTGCATGACTATTTGCGAGCTGGCTCGCTTCCTTGCCGCTGTGCACGTGGTGGGTCTGCACTGTGTGGCAAGCAATGTGACGCCCACAGTCAAGCTCTATGCAAATCCCTTAAGAACCATTTTCATCTTGCTTTCTGAGCTGAATACTGACTGTCGTTGGCTTGAGGCTGGGCATGTGTGGTCCGCGCGAAATACAGGATAGCAGCACAGCACGTCAACAACACAAATACGCACAGTGCATTTTTTTGCGATAACGTATTGGCCATTCAAAGCTTTTGCGCTTGTCAGGTGGACTAGGAGTGCTTGAGACGTTTCTCGGCTGGGGCTCGGCGCACCATGGTGGCCAATGACGTGCTGGAAGTGATTGCGTCGCTTGATCAACCACAAAACGCATCAGATGGTCAATATTTAGAAATTAAGGTGTTGATTGGAACCGTGCTAGTAGCTAGCAACTGGACCCAGGCGTAATCATGGCCCCAGCAGACTGGTGAGTATGACATGCAGTCTTCTGATCAGGCCACGTGTCCAGCCACTCAGAAATTACAACCCAGCCCAACAGTAGCCCAGGCACACAAAGTCAGCAGCAGCAGCAGCAGCAGCAGCGGCTGCAGTAGTTGCAGGGCCAGAGGCGGGCGCCGGAACCAAGGCAGGAGCACAAAGGCAGACCTGGTACAGCAGCAATAGTGGCAGCGGACAGTGACAACATGCATTGCGACATCAAGGTCAGCAGCAGTGCTACCTCAGTAGCTGCCCATAACGGCAGCTGCTCTACTGCCTCATGTGTGGCAGCGGCAAACCGTGCCATGTGTGATGTGAGGGTGCGAGCACCCGCACCAGCACATTGTGTGCTAACAGCAGCAGCAGCAGCTGTCCAATTGTTGCAAGTCTGGTAGTATCAGCAACAGCAAGACAGCAGCTACAGCAACGGCAGCAGCAACAGCAGCAATGGCAGCACATGTGTCAGCACTGCTGCATGTAGGCCCAAAGCAGCAGCAAAGGTTGTGCAAGCAGAGAACGCAGCAAGAACTGGTGCAGCTCTGGTGTATCTCGTGTGTTCAGGAAAGTTCTGAGGCGCAAGCAGCACAATTGGAGGCGAGCTGCTTGCACATGCTTGGGATGAATGTCAGGAGCAGCAGCAGCAGCAAGCGGCAGAGCTAGCTGGGGCCTCTGCGCACCTGCCAGCAGCTGTCACACTGTGCACAACGCAAGCACTGAATGCATGTGGCAATGAGGACCTCGTTGGTTGGATGGATGGATGAGGCTCCGAGCACGATGGGTTGCAGGCAGGTTGCAGCCCAACTTGTTGCAGCCCAGCATGGCATGCTGCGGAGCAGCGGTGGCAGTGCAAGGGGCAGCAGGCAGCAGGCATCAGCAGCTGCTGCAGCAGCATGCTCTGATGGATGCCTGGTATCACAGGCTGTGTCGCACAAGCCGCCATAGTTGTGTACTGCAGGCCTACTCCAGTTGCTGCTTGTCTGCTGTTCCTGCGCATGCCTTCAGCTGCTGTACCCGTGTGGTTATCATTCCTGTTGCTGCTTGCGCAGTCAAGGCGACTGCTGCTTCTGCTGCTGCTGCTGCGGCTGCCTCAGCTGCTCACTCCATCGCTGCCACTGCTTCTTCTTTGTTTGGCTGGTTTTGGATCCTACTGAAGGTTTTTGGCTCCTGTTGCTTACTGTGTTGTTCCTGACCAGCTCCCACTTCTGCGCCAACATTGGATTCTGCAGGCAGTGATGTGCTGCTTTGGACAAAGCAGTGCAGATCATTCACGCTGTCACCCCATGGCCCAACTATCAGACCTGCGAGGGTAGCAACAAGCAGCAATGTCTGCTGGCCATCAGTGTCCCTGAGGATGTCCGCTGGATACGCTGGTGGGCAACCAAGAGGGGGCCCCTGTAAACTGCTTGGCATTGCCTGTGCCAAACAGGTATCACATGCGTCATAGACCATCAAGGTGATATGTGCCCTCTTCCCAGAGCAGCCAAAAGACCGTAATTCCAAGCATTCTGGTCTATCCTGAGCTTTACTAGAGAGAGGAGGATGGTTCATGGTCAAGGTCCAAGTCCAGCTGGACCAGGTCCAGGTCCCGCAGGTCACTGAGTGCTATTACCTGTAGTGGCACTGAGTGCTATCAGTCAGCTGACCGCAACTGATGCCTGCCACAATCAACATACATCACAAACGGCAGTGAGACCTTGAAATGGGCCTTGAGTGCCTGGCTATGTCTGCAGAGAGTACACCGGGGCTAGTGGTCTTTGAAGAGTTGGACTTCCATTGCAAACATCACACCTGCCCAATGCAGATGACTCACCGGCTTTCTTGCAACCGTTCAGACGGCAAGCACATACAATTTCGAAACAACTGTATTGTTGCGTCCTATTGGAACAAGCACGGAAGTTTTGTCACACCAGCAGCGATTTTTTTGGCGCTAGAAGCTGACTGACGGTGGTACCTGCCTCACTGCTCTCAGCTCAGTACCACGTAAAGCTCTGCAGACAATAGTCAATAGACATGCTACTTATTGATGTTGCCGTTAAGCAGTGGATCACCGCATCATGCCCGTTTCGAAATGGTATGATTTCGATCCATGTTTGTCGCCTGGAGTGCATCTGAATATGGATATCATGTACAATGCGAGCCACTAATTATGAATCTTATATAGGTAAGATTATTGACTTTTTACTACAAACGGTCGAAGGACCAACGCGAACTCCGTTGAGAACCCTGAAGCCTGATACTTCTGGCACCCCTGTTGGGCTCCTAAGCAATAAGTCCGCACTCCCACCGTGTCAAGTCTGTTTGAGGGATTGTTTTACTGTATCTGTGCTCCAGCGTTGCATAGTGGGAGGCGTTCCAGCCGTTTACTGAGTGCAGGGTCCTCGCAGTGTCTGCTCCTGCCAGCACCATCGGATTTCATTTACAGTAAAGAAAATATACTGGCGTCAAAATAGACTTGCACGTGGTGTCAGCAAAGGTCAACGGAATTTCCACCAACTGCAGCAACTCTGGACGGGTCAAGAGCGCGCAGCTTTTCTCCAGTCCTCGCTGTTTGGCAGCAGCAGGATAAAAGCTGAAGCTTTTGCAGCAATGCGTTGTCTTACGGCATTCGTGCTTCTGGCACTTGTTTGCCATTCGTCAGCAAAAGCAGTAGGTGAGTGTTCGACGAAGACCCTGTAAGAAAGAAAGCAACGATCATCATGAATTGATAAATAATTCAACGCCAACAGCGTCCTCGGATATGCATTCATTGCTGTATGCCGTCTGTGGGCCCGCGATGCTGTGTTGCAGACAGCGCGATTCACAGGCAGAGCCCATGCATGGAGATTTGCAAAAGCCATTAAGCACCTCATTTCGTTCTTTTGCATTTGATCGCCTGCAGGGAAGAAGCAAACTGCTGTCGTGGAGACCTACACGGTGACCACCAGCAGTAGCAACTCAGGTATGTCCTTGAAACATTCGCCCCAAGGCAAGCTGCTGCTCAAAAACCTTGCCCTTGCTCAAGATCTACAGCTGATGCCGATCACGATGGTGTATGCAAACGTGGACTGACACCAACATGTGTTGTGCTTGCAGGCAACCTAGGGTACACAGCCACAGCAGTGCTGCATGAAGAGCAGCTGCCAGATTTGGGGCGTAGCTTTAGGCAGCTCACCGCTGAGGTGATTCCTGAGACCAACAATCGGCTACACATCAAGGTCAAGCCGAAGTCTGTGTCCAGATGGGAGGTGCCGGACTACATCGTGCAACGGTGAGCTAGTCAGTGGCTGTCCATGTGGGGACAGCTGCCACAGTGTGTTGGCAGAGTCATTAGAACCTGCTGTTCATGACGTACAGAGCTCTCTTAATGACCACCCTCACTGACATGCACTGACAGCAGCCATAAGCATGTGTGGGAGGTCCCTGTGTGGATGCCTCCCATCACAGATAGCCACTTGACTGTGTCAGCTGGCCAGCCTGCTGCATCAGCACCACCCTGCTGGCAGCCAGACACTGCTCTTGACATGTCATGCATGTGCATCCAAGCTTACACGACAAGCAGCAGGCGCCGCAGCTTGCTGACAGTTCGGCCGTCTTGTGCTGCGTCTGTGGCTTGCAGGCCGGGGCCTGAAGCTGACCTGAGCCCTGCAAGCCTGCGCTACAGTGTCTCGCGCCCCAGTGCCTCACCTGCTTCTGGTGAAGCCTTTGGCATCACTGTGTCTCGCCAGGGTGCCGCCGCTCCACTGTTCGACACGTCCGCGTTCAGGTACGGTTGTGCAGAGACCTTGTGAAAGGGTGTGTGTATGTGTGCCGTGTGCTGTGCAGAGGCCTGGGCACAACGTATCAAGAACCATTCACACAGCAGCACGCTGCCGGCAGATGCAACGCAACGTTGTGGCAGCGCACAGAATGATGCTGGTGCTGCTAGGGTCCTGTGGCAGCAACAGCAGCAGCTGCACAGCGTCCAATTGCTGCACTGGCCAGTCTCAGCATGGCTGTTCTTCTGCTGGCAGGGTATACCGGGTGAAGGCAGCACCGCTCAGATGCCAGAGGTTGCTGTAGGCCTGCAGCATGTTTGTCAAGTCTGATCTTGTCAGTGATCTAGTGGCTGGTGCACGCAGCTGCCGGCGTAATGAACACCTGGTCGGGCCTCTATAGTCAGCTGCTGGCAGTGTATTGTGCTGACAATGTACTGTGTTGTCCTTTGCTGTCACCTGCAACAGGTTTCTGTTCAAGGACCAGTACATTGAGTTCACCACCAGCATCCCTGAAGATGCAGACCTGTATGGCATGGGAGAGGTCACACTGCCCACTGGGTTCCTGCTGCCCCGTAACGGCCGCACCCTGACCCTCTGGGCCCGTGACTTCCCATGTGCCTTCCCCGATGTGAACCTGTATGGCTCCCACCCCTTCTACCTCCAAGTGAACAAGGGTGAGGGGATGTTCGTCTCTCCTTTGTCCTGGCACCGGCACAGCAGCTGCAAGTACTTATGTATGGGCCTTGAGGCCCAGGCAGCAGCAGTGCATAGGCCTGTGTGCAGTCTCTTGAGCAGTTGCTGTCGACTGGGTATGCCCCATGTGCAACAGCAGAAGTATGGCGGGCTAACGGCGTGTACCGTCTGTCATTGTCTGATGAATGCAGATGGGAGCTCCCATGGAGTGCTGCTGCTCAACAGTAACGGCATGGACGTCACACTCAACCCCACATCCATCAACTACAAGTGAGTCTGTAGGCCCTGCTTGTGTATTTTAGCAGCGCCCTTGTGCTTTGCTGGCAGGCTTGTAGCCGCAATGCAGCACAACTTCATGCGCTTATGGTGTGTACACACAGCAGCTTTGGCAGCACTGCTGACAGCGGCAGCCTTGCTGACAATCCTGTTGTCTTTATGTGTACCTCGTAGGGTGATTGGTGGGCTGGTTGACCTGTACTTCTTCATGGGCCCCACCCCCGAGGCTGTCATCAGGCAGTACCACGAGGTGATTGGCCGTACTGCCATGCCTCCCTACTGGGCCCTGGGCCTGCACCAGTCCAGGTGAGCAGACAGACATCAGGGGCACGGGTTGGGTGCTACAGGGGCAGAGGCAAAGACGGGGACAGAGACGGGGACAGGGACATGGCAGTTTTATCGTGGCCCATGCTGGCTTCGGCACGCCTGTTGGGTACTTCATCTAAAAATGCAGAGTGCATAGGCATCACGATTTGGTGCAGATACAGCAACAGCAGCAGCAGCAGTTGCCGTCGATGCGTCCTCTTGTTGTGCAGACTGCAGCGTTAGATGCTGTTGAAGCACCATGAGAGACACACATAGCTCATAGCATTGCTGGGTGCTGCTGCTGCTGCTGTCCAGGTGGGGTTACCGTGACGTTGACACACTGGGTGATGTTGTGGCCAACTACAGTGCTGCTGCCCTGCCCCTGGAGACCCTCTGGTCTGACATCGAGTACATGCCCAAACGTTTTTGGACAATGGAAATGGACGAGTGTGAGTTGACAAGGCTGTGTCAGTTCGCCTGGTGGTAGTGCAGTGCATCGGCTCCTGGGTGCAGGCCTGTTGTTGCCTCTGATGCAGTTGGCATGCTGCAGACACCAGCAGGAAAGGGAACTGCTGTGCATGTGAGCAGTGCTGCTGACGGCAGCCAAGCCTGCCTTCATAGAAGCTGAGCAGAAATTGCAAGGCAACAAACCTGCATGCAGTGCTGAGCTCAACATACGTGTTGCTGCTGCTGCTGCTGCTGCTGCTGCTGCTGCTGCTGCTGTTGCTTTTACTGCTGCTCCTGCAGTTCGTTATCCAGCAGACAAGATGAAGATGTTTGTGGAGAAGCTGCACTCGAATGGCCAGCACTGGATTGCCATCACCGACGCGGGTGTGGCAGCAGACGAGGGCTACACTGCGTATGAAGAGGGCGAGAGGGATGGCGTGTTCATCAAGGCTATGACAGGGGACAGCTACCTGGGGCAGGTGAGTGGCGGGCGTGTGTGTGCTGGGGTGTACATGGGGTGCAGAAGCGCATTATGTGTTGTGATGTGCCAAGTGTGATGCCAGCAAGCAGTGTGTACTGACATACAGTGCATGATGGCAAGGATACAGCTGCAGACTTTGGAAGCGTGTGTAGCTGCTGTAGGTTCGTACGCAATGCATCAGCTGACACGGCACTCATTCTCGGGTGAAGTGCTCATACCCCGCCGCCGCTGCTGTTTGTGTCATCAGGTGTGGCCCGGGAAGGCTGTGTTCCCGGATCACATGAACAACAATGCAACCAGCGCCTGGCTCACAAGGTCCCTGAAGTCATGGCATGACAAGGTGCCCTATGACGGCCTGTGGCTGGACATGAACGAGGCCTCCAACTTTTGCTCTGGAGTGCAGTGCAAGCCCAACACAGCCAACGAGACGGCCATGTACTGTGAGTAGCAGGTGGCTGCATCTCTGCTGCTGCATGTCTGTGTGCCTGTTGCGCCTGATGTATTCATGCTTGCAGCACAGTACGCCACACTCTGTCCAGGCAGACTGCTGCAGATTGCATGCACAGATGTGACTCATGTATGGAAGCCCATATGTTTTGTTGCTGCCGTCATGCACCTGTAGCATGACCTATTTCTGACTTGCTGTCTTGTGCTGTGTCCATGCTGCGTGGTGCTGCTGCAGGGTTGACTGTGGAGACGCCTCATGACTTTGACATCTCCACCCTCATCCCCCATCGCACCACCTGCCAGATGGCCTGCATGGACCCCACCCCTGACAACAAGTTTGACGCACCACCCTATGAGGTCCAGCAGTCTGGTGGCCTCAAGATGTATGAGAAGACCATCGCCCTGTCTGCAAGTGAGTGACCTGTGCCGAGTGAACATGTGTGCCTCCTAGCATTTGCCCTTGCCTTTCTGTGCAGTGCATGCAGGGCCTCACAGCTTCATTCACCTGTTTCCGTTGGGGCCTAATGTCTGTGTAACTGTGAAGTGCACACTGTGATAACTGAGAAGGCTGTGGCACATGCTGTCCCAGGGACTGACACTCTGTCCTGCACTCTGCTGTATGTACCTTGTATCTTGCAGCACACGCAAACGGAGCCCGCCAGTATGACACCCACAACCTGTTTGGCACAGGCATGGCGATGAACCACCACGCCTCCTTCAAGCAGGTGGTGGGCAAGCGCCCATTCCTGCTGTCCAGGTGAGTCACCAGCCATGCTTGTGCTGCTCTGCTGTCAGCCCCAGCAGCACTCTTACAGCCCCTTTCCGATGACAGTGAATACAACATCACATGGGCAATTGGTGGCATCATGACATGTACGCACACGTGACACATTCAGGAGCGCTGTCGGGCTTGGCATATGCTCAAGCAGCTTCCCTGTTCCCTGCTGCTGCCCACAGGTCTACCTTCCCTGGTGCCGGCAAGTGGACCGCCCACTGGACCGGTGACAATGCAGCCAACTGGGAGAACCTGTACTGGTCCATCGCAGGCATCCTGAACACCAACATGTGGGGCATTTCCATGGTGGGCGCAGACATCTGTGGCTTCCTGGATGAGCTGGCAAACCACCCTGGTGCCCAGCTGCCCCCAGAGGAGCTGCAGCACCTGTGTGTGAGGTGAGTTGCTGGCCTCAGGAGTCTTGGGGTTTGTTTTCGGGCGTCAAGTAGAGGTGCGGCAACTGCATTGACACGGGAAGTACAAGCAGGAGATGCCAAGAGATCAGCAGCAGGCAATAGAAGGAGGATGGTTGAGATGTTGCATCTGGAGTGGTAGGTGAGTCCAGCACCCGCACGCGGCACCGGTGCTAGTGTCTGACTTCGCCAGGATTCTGAAGGACAGCTCCTGCAGCCTAACTGGGGAACATCACAACGCCGGGGGGTCTAATCCTCAGAGAAGCTGTCACGCTGTCGACCCGGCAATGTGCCTCACTTCTGCTTCTGCTGCTGCTGTCACGAACCCCCTGCAGGTGGGCGTCTGCTGGAGCCTTCTACCCCTTCAGCCGCAACCACTTCTCCTACAACAGCCGCCCACACGAGTACTACCGCTGGCCTGATGTGGCAGCAGCAGCCAAGAAGGCCTTCACCCTGAGGTATCAGCTGCTGACATACATCTATGGAGGCCTCTACCTGGCTCACTCCAATGGCGGGACCCTGGCCAGGGCACTGCTGTTCACAGACCCAAGTGACCTGGGCGCAAGGTGAGTTGGAACACTGGGGCCCAGTAGGGGATGCAATCAAGATTGCAGCAAGGCTGTTGGATGAGACATTCGGAGCTGCTTGAGGCTGCTGCAGCAAGGGCATGTTGGCATAGGTGGCTTGGGTGGCAGCAGGGTCATTTCTACAGTATAGAGCCAGAGCCGCAGGCTGGCAGCAGCAGCAGCAGCAGCAGCAGCAGCAGCAGCAGCAGCAGCAGCAGCAGCAGCAGTGCAGTACGTCCGTTCACACTTGGGTGCTGCTGTGTGACAAGCAGATGGTCCGACCCTGATGGACGCTCTTGCCCTGCTGTTGATGTGACTCTGTGCAGGAATGCGACCAAGCAGTGGCTGCTGGGTGATGCAGTGCTGGTCAGCCCAGTCATCACACCACACAAGGAGTCCCTGAACGCCTACTTCACAGCCGGCTCCTGGTACTCTGCATGGGACTACTCCCGCATGGACATGCCTCAGGGAGGCGACGTCAAGCTGAGTGTGCCTGTCGGCGACATTGGCGTGCACTACCGCGGCGGCTCCATCATGCCGATGCAGCAGTATGCCGCGGTCACCAAGGACGTGCGGCTGTCGCCCATCACACTTGTGATTGCGCTGCCCTCACAGCCGTCCACAGGCCGCGTGAGCTCCATGAGCCCTGTGCCACCATACGCGCTGGAGCAGACGTGCGCGGCAGCACACGCGCGCAACGCCGGGCAGCTGGTGTCTTGCGGCTTCCTGTACATGGATGGTGGCGAGGACATCACTGTCTCTACTGACAACTCGGTGCAGGTGTGGTACACTGCAGCCGCCTCCCCTACAGGCGACTCTGGCACCATCACGAATGTTGTGCGTTCAGATGCGGGCGCAGCACAGGGCAAGCTGGTGATTGAGGCCATCCACATCCTGGGCGTACCCAAGGCCTCCGCCAAGGTGCTGGAGGGCAGCCCCCTTCCGTCTGTCAAGATGAACGGCAAGGCGTTGGACTCTGGCTATGATGCCGACTCTGGCGTCATCAAGCTCACAGGCTTGAGTGTGCCAGTGGGAGAGCCCCTGCAGCTGCGCTGGAAGCTGTGAAGCTCGTGGTGAAGTCTGCTGCGAAGTCTGCTGTCGTCTCAAACTGTGAGGCTTGCTGCTGCCTTTGGGCATGGCTGCTTTGGCATCTGTCCAGCAGCAGGGTGTCTGGCTGGGCAGACATTTCATCTCAGTGAGGGGCTTGTCAGCTGCAGTGTGCACTGACCAGCTCGACACAGCAGACGCAGCTGCTCAAACCAGTGTCACCAGCTGTCCCACCCACCAGTGTGTCTGTGTCTGTGTGTGTGCGTTGCAAATGTGTGTGTGTGTGT
>QAXK01008608.1:0-11432 GCA_004335735.1 Chlorella sp. KRBP | reverse complement strand
CCTACCCAGTGACCCCAGGGCACCCAAGGGAGAGGTGAGGGCGGCACAACAGCACACCGTACACTTGCAGCTGATAGTTGATGGCTTCACTGCTGGTTTGGGACCAGCTGGTTGACAGAATTCTGTACGTTGAGCGCAGTTGCAGCTTGTCTAGCTGTCTCCTGGAGTGTTGCAGCCAATGATGCAACAGCAGCCAGGTTTGGCCACTGGTAGACACTATGCTTTGCTGCTGCTGGCTGTGCAGGTGTGCCTGCGTGGCCCCACCATGTATAAGGGCTACTACAAGCAGCCTGAGATGACAGCAGAGGCAACAGACGAGGACGGCTTCTTCCACACAGGTGTGGGTGCAGCCCTTGCACTAGCGCTGCCGACTGAGGCTGGCTTACTCCACCGAGCATGTGCATGTCGACATGCATGTGTGTATGTGCAAATACCCAAATATGTCCTTCCATACCTGGTTGCTGATGTGCTGTGCTGTCAGACGGTGCGGTCAAGCTCTGCGCAAAACACACTTGGGGCAGCACAGACAGGAAGGTCGCTTGGGCCTGTTGCAGGTGACATTGGTGAGCTGACGCCCCAGGGTGCCCTGCGCATCATTGACAGGAAGAAGAACATCTTCAAGCTCTCTCAGGGTGAGCTGCTCTGGAACATTTGCAAGGAAGCTTGACTGTTGATTTTGAGCAGCGACCTTCCGGCAAAGCAGCTGCTTCTGAGTTGCCTCGCCTCCTGCTCTGCCATGTGCATGGTACCCCCAAGTGTGCACCCCGTACTAGAAGTAGTCACTGGGTGATGCTGCTGCGTGGCTGCAGGCGAATACGTTGCTGTGGAGTACATTGAGAGCATACTCGGCAAGTGTGACATGGTGGAGCAGGTGTGGATGTATGGCTCCAGCTTTGAGTCCGTGCTGGTCGCTGTGGTGGTGCCAAACAAGAAGCCACTGGAGCGCTGGGCACGGGAGCAGGTGAGGGCAGCAAGCCATGTGTCCCTTGGTGACCACTGGCTTGTGGCACGAATGGATAGTTAGGGATGCAACTCGAGGGTCTGAGGCGTTGCAGCTGTGGCTATGTTGGTAGGTTGCAGCAACAACCTCGTGCCTGCGACGCAGTGCTTGAGGAGGAAGCATGCTCTTGCCACTGTCATCATCTTTTGCGGCAGAGGACCTGTCCATCCCGTCCACATGGCTGGGCAGGCAACGCCTGGTGCGTGCTGCTTGCTGCCTGTTGCATGCAGGGTGGTCAGCTTGCCAGCATGGACTTTGCTGCCCTGTGTGCCACTAAGGAGGCGGCAGCAGCTGTGCTGGAGAGCATGACAGCAACAGGTGGGCTTTTTTCATTGTGGCGCACCGTAAGGCTGCAGTCTGGTGGTTGTAGTGGCACGTCATGTTGAGCGTGTGCACTGTTGGTGTGCTGGTGTTCGGCCTGGTCCCCTTCCTTGTCCAACATACCTAGGCTCCAAGAGTGTGCACGTTTCTCGCTTGCAGGCAAGGCTGCGCGCCTGAAGGGCTTTGAGTTCCCTAAGGCTGTGCACCTGGACCCTCATGCCTTCAGCATTGACCACGACCTCATCACACCCAAGATGAGCCTCAAGAGGCCACAGCTGCTCAAGTACTACCACAAGCAGGTGAGGTGGGCTGCTTGACAGGGCATCTGCGTATTGCCGCCAAAGACCCACAACTGCCTGCCCTGTGAACAAGCACCCCCGTAGTGAATGTTCTTGAGTGGAACTGGAGGTTGGGTGTGCAAAGTGGTGCTGACAGCAGTATGTGCCGCTTGGTGTGTCCTGCAGGTGGATGGCATGTATGCGCGCCTCAAGCAGTCCCATGAGGCAAGTGCAGCCAAGAAGCCTGCAGCAGCAGCAGCAGCACCAGCAGGGCCGGCACCAGCATAGGCAGCAGCAGCAATGTGATGGCTAGCGTACAGTCAGCAGAACTATGGTGTGGTGTTTCCGTCAGTTCTGTCGCGTCCTCTCCTGAGGCATCGAACCCAGCTCGTGATCCCTTACCAACGTCGAGGAGCAAGCACTGCATTGAGGGGCTGTGTTGCATGCCAGTTGACACTCATTTGTTGACGACTTCACTGTGTTGCAAGTGCTTATATGCCGTTTGCAGCAATTGTCTATGCAGACAGCATGTGCTGTGTGTGTACACGTGACACCTGCAACACGGTTGTTGCATCATTTCATGATCAAGGTGTGATCTGCATGCTGGAAGAAAATGTGGCAGGGTATCCATGGGTGCTGTTTCCGGTGCTTTTTATGGTGCTGTTGGTGTGTGCCTTTGGACCTCAGTTGCTGATTTGCTCCCACACTCCGCATCGATAACAGCTGGGAGGAGCTGGCGGTTCGGTCCGAGCTTGTGCCTGCTGGCATGGCAGCATGTGCTTGGGCCTTTTCAGCGTTGATGGAAGCTGTTAAAGGCGTTTGTTGTCACTGCTTTATTGTTGCTGCCTGTAACAGTTGTCCAAGTGACGCAGTGATAGTAGTGGAGGCCTGATCAGTCAGATCCGCCTATATGCTGTACATGCAGCAGATACTGGCGTTTACACAATTTCAAGCGGTCGGCCAAAAATCGGTCGGGGTCTTTTCTGGAGAAATGACCTGCCCTAAACGGTCGCTGCTTTGCTTTATGCAGACTAGGACTTCTTGTGCCCTGTGACTGTACCCGAGTGACGGGTGTGACAAGACTGCTCGGCCGGCAAGAACAATTGAGTTGCCGGTTACAGTTTATCACGTTTACCATTTCCAACACTTTTGCCTCTTGAGTGTCCAGTTTCCAGCAAGGCCTGCCCAGTGACTGTGATTTCGTCAAGGACCCATTCGTCGAGCCTTGTGCTGCGATAAAAGCAAGGCTCTTCGTTACCATAAGATCGTCTTCAGACTCCTTTTCGTTTGGCCCTCTGATCAGACGCGGCCCAACTGCCAGGACAAGTAAAAGCACCCGTAGCAACAGCAGTGGCTCCTAGTCCAAGGTGAGCTGCTGCGTGCGGCCAGCATTACTCCCAAGTGGTTGTAAGTCTGACCAAAGCTGTGAATGTTTATTGGTTGGACGCTTAGCCCCTGCAGCCTAGTCACTTGCCTGCAGACAGCACTCCAGAACAGCAACCCAGCAGCTGGAGCAGCAGATTGTGCAGGAAGGCATGTCTAGGCCATGCCGATTGCATGCAATGCTTGCAGTGACTGTTGGAAACTTAATTTTTATGATGGATCTTCTTTTGTGTCACAATGCACCCTGTGTTCTGGTCAGCAGCTGCGAGCAGGCTTATGTGACTAGAGGGTCTGTGGCCTTGTGGGCAATCAGAACAAAGATGAATGCCAGCCAGGTGCCTGAAACCATCGTAAAACGGCGTTGACTGTTGTTTGACGCTTGTCGTGTGTCTTCTCCTTATGCAGGAGCCCTTTTGCACACCTGACAACATTGTGATGGCAAGGAATCGACATCACACCAGTATGGAGGTGAGGGTGTTGTCATTGCAGAAAAAACTCCTGCACATGGCTGAATGCTGCACTTTGATCAGGAGGGCCTGCAGCTGTCCTCAACCAAGTCCATGCCACGCAGCAAGGTGCTCAGCACATACCTTGACAACGGAGTTGTTCAGCACACAACGCAGATGGTCAGCACACCCGTGTTGGCTTTGTCAGCACACATGAGATGTTGGGTTTCTGCAATTCATACCTGTATCCAGACCAGTAGATCTGCAGGAATTGCATATAGTATGAGCTGCAGGATGAAACAGAGCCCATGCCTGCTGCATGTTGCTGGCATCACTGACTCAGAGT
Source organism: Chlorella sp. KRBP (assembly GCA_004335735.1). Lineage (NCBI taxonomy): Eukaryota > Viridiplantae > Chlorophyta > Trebouxiophyceae > Chlorellales > Chlorellaceae > Chlorella > Chlorella sp. KRBP. The sequence continues at coordinate 7,658 of QAXK01008608.1, read as the reverse complement.
CATGCATTGACATAGGATGTGTACCTCTCTTCCCAACACGCCTGTGCACTGTTTGCGCAGGTTGGTCAAGCATAAATGACTGATCCCCTGGCCCCCATGGACGTAGATGGGGCTGAGGTGCAGTCCTCTTCCCCGGCATGGGCCCAGCTGCAAGCAGCATTCCCTACTGTGCCCCCGATGGACTCACCCCTGCGAAAGGCCACAGGCTCTCCACAGGGCACAGGCATGATGCTGCGCTCATCCACTGGCAAGCGCTCCCGCCTGCAGTACAGCGCTAATGGCTTCACCAGCAGCCCCTCTTACGAGGAGCAGCAGGGCACAGCACCACTCGCTGCACAGGAGGCTGCAGACATTCTAATGTCCTTCAAGCGCCGCAGAACCAACAAGTGGCAGGCCCAGCAGGATACAACACAGCAGCCGGCACAACAGTCAGCACAGCACTTGGCACAGCAGTCAGCACAGCGCACGGCAGAGCTGGCAGAGCAGCAGACAGCACAGCAGGCCATGCAGCACCCAGCACAGCACCAGCAGGCAGGCCTGAGCGCCCCCACCCCTGACATCGCCGCCATTGCTGCTGCAGCCACAGCCCTGCTGGCCCAGTCTGGCCACCCACCAGAGCTGCTCATTGAGGCGTGCCGCCAGCTGGCCACCCACTACTTTGCCTTGGACGCAGCACAGCTGGCCGCACAGGCACTGTCACTGCTTGCTGACCAGCCACCCCTGCAGCCCATGGCCCAGCACACGCGCACACCAACCAAGCGGTACACAGCAGCCAAGCAGGGCGCTTCATCTGCTGCAGGCGTGCCCTCGCCCTTTGCTGCCATGGCACGTGACCCCCGCCAGGCCTCACCAGACAGCACAGCCATCAACAACAGCGCTGGTGAGGGAACAGAGTCAGCCAAGGTGTGGACAGAGGCCCGCCTGGTCAAGCTGGCCCCCCTGAAGATCCAGCCCCCAACAGTCACCCCTGCAGTCCTGCCAGCACACACACCCAAGGCAGAGACACGGGCATGGACCTCCTCCCCAGGCTCCTCAGCCCGCAGCACAGCCAGCCCCCTGCAGCCAGGGCTGATGGACCAGTGCTTCAGTGGTGGTGTCGCAGCATGGGCCTCTGCCTCCCAGCCTGCATCCCCCGGCTTCGGGGCCCCAGTGCAGGAGCGGTTGCACACATATGTGGACGACAAGAGTGTGGTGAGCCTATCACATGAGACACACCGCGTTGATCTAGCGTTTGTTGTATGGGGATTTGCAGTGTGCTTCATCAACCCACAGCCTTTGTGCATTCTGCAGGAGCTTGGCCCCAGTTGCTGGAGCCCTGGACTAGCAGATTAGATCTGTGTGAGACTCCTGCACATTTGACAGATGCCATGCATGAGCCATGCAGCTTACAAAACTCCAGCAGCACCATGTGCTCTGCCTTACATCAAGCTTCACAGCACTCAACCTGCTGCCATGTATCCTGCCGCGTATCCTGCCGTCATGCTGCAGTTTGCGCGCCAGATCAGCACCCAGATCACCCCAGGGACCCAGGCCGCCATCAGAGCCAGCTGGGCAGCACGCGGCCGCCTGGCCGTGTCCTGTGGCATGGTGGGCCAGAAGGGCCTGTCCGGCATTTTTGTGGTGGACCCAGCCGGCAGCCCCAAGGTCTGGGTGCCCAAGAGCCGTGCAGCGGCAGCACAGCTGGATGCCCTGGTCGCAGCAGGAGGCGGCAGCAGCCAGGTGCCTGCTGGGTACGAGGCCATCGACCCCAAGACCTTTGAGGAGCGCGCAGGCAAGGTCAAGACCCGTAACTGGCAGCTCAGCTGCCAGCTGAAAGGTAAGCCCTGGCTGACGGTAGTCTGGCAGCAGGCAAGCATGGTGTTGGGAGTGCTGCAAACACATGTGTATGCCTCAACATAGTGCGTGATAGGTCGACTCATCGGCCAACTCAGGACATGCACTCTGCAAATATGTTGTGGTAGCAAGCGAGCCGCACATCTGGAAAGTTGTGTCTGGGAATGCTGCACCTTGTGCCGCTATAATCAACAGCTGCTGCATGTGTTTCTGCTGTGCCTGCAGACTTTGTCATGCTGGCTTCAAGCCCCAAGGGCAGCGGTCCAAGCGTGAAGCTGGGCCACCTGGTCAGGATTGTGGGCATCTCCACTGCAGCAAGAAGCTAGGTGGCATGAGGCCGTGCGCTGGTCTGCACTCAGAGCAGGGTCCTGGTCAAAATCATGGGCACCTCCACCGCAAGGCTGCAGCTTCCAGTGGCTGCATGTTGGAACGCGCAATTGTACCTGGTGGCAATGAGGGGCCAGCCCAGTGGCATAGCCTGCAAGAGAGTCGGCATGCACTGCATGCAGGCATCATATATGTACAGCAGAAGCAGGCAGCATCACGTATTGTGACTTGTATTGTTGGCAGGCAGGCAACGCAGGATGTGCTGTTTCAGCATCTCATGCCTTTGAGTACAAATGACCACTTCTGTATCTTCATATCTTGCCAGCCGAAAGGCTGTGCATGCAGTCATTGCTCCGACATTGCAGGAGCAACATTGTGCTGCGGCAGCAGCAGCAGGCTGTTTTGTGCTTGCTGGTGTTCACACCAAAGCTGCAGCTGTTGGTTGACCACCTTGCTATTGGCACACCCTGCGAGCTCGGCGTATCATGCCAATTGGTGTCAAAGCAATAACACACTGCATTGGTGGCACCAATGCTTTCTCTACCGGTATCTCACAGGTATCTGCAGGATGTACTCGGTCTGCGCATGGCGCACTGCAGCGGCATTCCTTGGCAGCTGAAATGCTGCACACAGCATGTTTGAACCTGAAGCTATACACAGCATGGCTTGTTTCCAGTGCTGACAGAGATGTTTGTGCGTCTATCTCAACAGGTTGACTTTGCTGCATGTGATGAACCCTGAGCACACGCTTGCATTTTGGCAAGTGGTGCCTTGGCGACTGCTCAGTCGTGCGGTTGCTGGCCACCATGCTTCTAGCAGCAGTGTGCCGGCATATCGCTGTGGGCTTGCGCTGCCTGCATGTGAAGCTTCACATCATGCTTCACATCATATGCAGATGGTCTTGCTTGTCCTGTCACAGTGGGTGTGCCCGAGTGGGCAAACTGACAGGCTGTGCAACCTGGCACAGCCTGTGCACTGGCAGGCATGTCCTACAATGCCTTGTAGCATACAGAGCTGCTGTTTTTTAAAATCATCATGTTCAGGGGTGTCATGGGGGACAGCATTCACCAGGTCATAGTGTGTTGTCAGACAACCCTGGTCATCTGCTGCTGGGCACGAGACCTGGTAACAGAACCCATCTCTTTCTTGAACACCAGCAGGCTGCTACAACCATTGCGGTAGTTGCTCCGAATCATTGGTATGCCAGCTTTGCTTCAGGTGTCGGGCGGCCCCCCCGCTGCTGCATGCAGCACATCAGGCATGCACTGCTGCATTCCCCCAGAACAGCATGTGCGTGGACGTCCAGCACCAGCTTCTTACAATCACTGGTAGGCATGTCTTACTTGAAGACGTTCTAGCAGGAACTAGGTTCTTTTCAAGCACACTGGGTGGTATGAAGGGCGCTGCAGGACCATTGTCGCACGAACGTCATTTCGGAGTCCGACGTTCAGCAACTGCCGACGACGACCGTTGCGTTTGACGTAACACTGCCGAGCAAGAGCTAGACCCCAAGGAACTAAAGCATGCCCTTATTGTAGCAATATTTGCAACGTTACCACGCGCGCGCACCTGTGCATCGACCACTGCCGTAGACAAGCATCCAGCTGCCCCGGGCCCCAGCACCGACCCGTCACTGTTCTCACTGATCTGAGGAGCGTCAACAGCTGCAACAAGCTCCATTCAGAAATATGCCACCCAAATTCAAGCTCCTCAAAGAAGTTGCGCCCGGGAGGCCGGCACAGGGGGAGATCCCAGAAGTGGGGCCCACATACAGAGCAGCATATGCTGCTGATGGTCTGAACCATGTGCCTGCAACATGCTATGACCTCTTCAAGTAAGTATCGGGCGCTCAAACTTGATTTCACACCTTCATTCCACGGATCACGTACTGCCAGCATGTTTCCAAGGCCCATGCAAGTGCGGATGCTGCAGATGCAGCAGAAGGAGTGGTACACTCCAGCCCTCATGCCAGCATATGCATGCTCTGTTTCAAACGTGCCTCCACTCCTGAACTCAGCAGTATATCGAGGAACACATCTCTGCTTGGGGCAATAGCACTGTCATGACTCCCATGCCTGCCTGCCTGCATCACGCTGTCGTCTGCTGGTCCCTCCCCAGGGACTCTGCTGAGAAGTTTGCCAGCCGGCAGTGCCTGGGCTGGCGTGTGCCCCAGGGACCTGATGGCAAGCTCCTGGGCCCCTACACCTTCATGACATACAAGGAGGCCTGGGACAAGGCGGTGCAGGTGGGGACACAGGCAACAGCAGGCAATCAATCAAGGCATCGGATGCCTGCGGCCAAGCAGTGTGGGCCCATCTGCTGCGGTAGCACTGCATGGCAGTGTGCCCCAGCTCGGCTGCCGGTTTTGCAAGTGTAGCAGCAATCAAGGCACACCCGGGTCCCAGAAAACCACCATTATTGATGCTCACACGAGTGTGCCACGGTAGTCCTTGTTGCGGCTGTGCTGCAGGTCGGCAGTGCTTTCCTGACCCTGGGCCTGCAGCCAAAGGACAGGGTGGGCGTGTTTGGCGCCAACTCCCCGGAGTGGATGCTGGCCATGCAGGGCTGCAACAGGACCAGGTGTGCAACACTGCTGTTCAAACATCGCAAGGACGGCCATCATGGTGCTGCTGTGCTACACCGTGTAGCTGGCTGAGCAGTGTGTCACATTGTTGATGACGTCACCCGACAATACGTCACGAGGGCTGGCAGCCCTCAACAGCGAACCATATCTGAGATGCACAGTTCAACTTGCGGCAAGCTGCTCTGTAGCAATGATGATGCCATGTGTTGCCGCTGCTGCTGTGTGCCTGCAGTATGCAATGTGTTCCACTCTATGACACCCTGGGTGACAATGCCATTGAGTTCATCATGAACCACAGGTGGGTGCCTCAGCGCATGGTGTAGCTGCTGCGGTGGTCTCATGTGACTGCCATCCCATCAGTATGCACACGGCATACGTGCTTGACCTGGTGAACGGCTGCAGCTTGCAGTTCTCAAGAAGCCAGGCCTGCAGCTTTGGAAGTGTAGGAAAGCCGAGGCTCTACAACTCCTGCTGCCATGGTGGCACTGCATCAGGCTTGACAGGCCCATACTCTGCCTCATCGGATGCTTTTGTGTGCTGCAACAGCTCTGAGCGTCAACACATGCCACTGCTGCTTTGTATTGTGTGCACTGCACCTCAGTGAGCTGAGGTTTGTGGTGGCCAATGCGTCCAAGCTGCCCGGCGTCACCAAGGCCCTGCCCGCCTTCAAGGGGGAGCTTCTGGTTGTGGTGTACTGGGGCAACACACCTGAGGAGCATCTGCAGGTGCGAGTGCGAGCGCAGAGAAATGGCATTGAGGGTGCAAGTGCAGGAGCTGTCTCAGGCCTGGGCTGCTGGGTGCGCTGGGGCCCACGATAGGCAGTGACTATCGTGGTTTCAGCAAGTTGAGATGCTTGGAGGCGCTTGATGGCTCAGCTTCGGAAACACCGCATGCTGCCCTTGCTTGTTGCCACACTTGGCAACGTAGTGTTGTACTGCTGCTGTGGCTGCTGCAGAGCCTGCGTGATGCTGGCGTAGGCCGTGTGCTGTCTTGGGAGGAGTTCCTGCAGCTGGGTGCTGACAACCCCCGTGAGGCTGTGCCACCTATTGCCCAGGACATCTCCACCATCATGTACACCAGCGGCACAACAGGTGCGTGGGGCATCACACTGGTGACGCGTATGGAGCACACATCGCTTGCAGCCTCGCATATTGGTGCAACGGCTGCGGCGGTGGGTGTTTGGAAATGCAACACTGTGCGCTTGGGGCTAAACTACAGCATGGACGGTTCTGCACGCTTGACACCCTTGACTCCCAAGTGAAGCTGGTCACTACAGTCAACCCATGTGCTGTATGCGTATACCAAGTGTTGTGCTCATGTCATGTGCTGCAGGTGACCCCAAGGGAGTGATCCACACACATGGCAGTGTGTCGAGTGAGGTGGAGGCCATACGGGAGTTCCTGGACCACAACAGAGTGGGCCTCAGCTGTGAGGACGTGTACTTCTCCTTCCTGCCCCTGGCACACATCTTTGACAGGTGCGCGGGGCTCGACAAGCCAGACCGTCTGGCTTGTCGAGCATACATGCAGTGTGTCACACACTGCATGTATGGGGTTCATGGCTCAAGTCACAATGCATTGCTTACTCAGCAGCTTCTTTTGTCCAGCATACTATGCATAGTCAATGTCAAGCTCCATGACCTTGTAGAGCAGATGCTGGCGGGATCTACCTCTCTCTTGCAGGAGCAGCCAAGACAGCACATGGCCCATGATTGCATGCAGTGGCGCTGATTAGCTTCCCTGGATGCATGTTCCTTGCGTGCTCCTGTCGTGCCACAGGGTTGTTGAGGAGGCCATGTTCATGCTGGGGGCAAGTGTGGGCTACTTTGCAGGTGCATCCGGCAGCCGGTCACTGCACTGCAGCATCACAGGGCCGCAGCTGCAGGACAATACTGCAAGTACTATCATAGTAGTTGAAACCTGAAAACTCGGCGAGTCTGCCATGCAGTGCACAAGAGGTCCTACTGTTGCTGTTTGCCAGGTACACAGACAAGCATTTTCATCTGAGACACTGTCAGCAACTGAACTGATTGTTTGTGGCTGTGCAGGTGACACGCGCAAGCTGCTGGACGACTGCGCTGTGCTGCGCCCCACGGTGTTTGTGGCTGTGCCTCGTGTTTATGAGCGTGTCTACTCGGGTGTGATGGACAAGGTAGGCACCTGGGGTTCAAGTAGTGGCTGTTTAGGGCAGCCTGCAAGGGCTCAAACAGACCTGTGTTTTCACCCAAATGTGACCTGCCTTTGGAACTGAGCATGACTCTTGATATTTCAGCAGTCTTCACCACTGGTAAGTGTGGCTGAAGCTGACCATCAACTTGGCTGAGTCAGTCTGATGGCTTTGGTGTGTTCATGTGCAGGTGAAGGCGCAGGGAGGGCTGAAGACAGTCATGTTCAATGCTGCGCTGGCCTACAAGCAGGCCTGGATGAGGCTGGGCTGGAAGACCACTGAGGCCAGCCCACTGGCCAACAGGGTCTTCTTCAGCAAGACACAGGTACTGCAGGGCTGTGCCACACTATGGCTGGCAGCCGACATGCCGCAGTTGCTGGGCATGGCAGAGGCGCTTGCAGGGCCAGGTTGAATAAGCATGCTGCCAGTTTCTGGACTAGAAGCATGCATGCCACACCAATGCCTTGTCCTACCAACGGTCGACGGCTGTTGCCGGATGTGAAAACTGCCTAGCATGCAGGTAGGTAGGTATGTTAGTGGCCATATGTCAGTGGCTTATGCAAGTACTCCCTTTGATGCCAGGCTCTGGCATACATGCAGCCTTGGCTGACTTGTGCATCCCGGCTGGTGCTCTGCAGGCTGCTGTGGGTGGCCGCATGCGCCTGTTCATCAGTGGCGGCGCACCACTGCCTACATATGCAGGCAACTTCATGGCAACAGCCATGAACGTGCCAGTGCTGCAGGTGCG
>QAXK01008598.1:0-12831 GCA_004335735.1 Chlorella sp. KRBP | reverse complement strand
CCATTGGTAAGCAGCACCCAGGCTGCTGAGTTTGTCACCTTGATCCCTGCAGGGCAATCAAGGTGACAAACTCAGCAGCCTGGGTGCTGCTTACCAATGGAGGTCAACAGGAAGGGGCCTGCGTACTGCGTGTCGGTCAGCTCGAAGCGCGGGGCATTCGGGTCTTGCTTGCCCTTGCCGCTGCTGGCCTGTGCACTGCTGGTAGTGACAGCATCCGTGTTGTTGCTGTCTGTGCCTTGGCCTGAACCAGCGTGCTCCTGCAGGTCCAATCAGGGATGCAGGGATGCAGTCTGCACCTCACACAGCCTGCCATGTTTTTGCAGGTGCTTTCACTACAACACAGGTTGCACCATTGCAGGCACAACATTTGATAATGACCATCGTCATTAACAGTGTTGTTGATTCAACACATCTGCAGGTTTGCAGGCTTGAACCGCACCTGTCCTGCTGCTGCTGCCACAGGCTCGCCCCTGATGCGCTTGGATGCTCGTGTGGCCACTAGCTCGCCTAAAAGTGGGCGAGGCTTTGCTACGCTGGGCTTACGCCAGCGCATGGTGTTCTGTGGCCTGTTGAGTTCGTTGAGGTGCTGTGCTGCCTGCAGCACTCCCAACTCCTCCATACGCTGCTTGTTGGCTGCGATCCTGGCAAGCCTCTGCAGCTCATACTCGGTAAAATGGGCCTGGTTCTGCATCTTGTCGCAGTTTTTGGGCGATAACTGGCGGGCTGCTGTGTTGCAGTGGTGCTGCCACAGTGCAAACACAGCAAGTCAACAGCTGCACTCAACCAGACTACAGAGCTTAACAGCTAGCATCAGACGCCATCCATATGATAGAATACATTCAATAAGTGAGTACAGCTCTCAGAGCCAACGCAGTGGTACTGCCCAGCCTGTTGGTTTCATAACGTTTGAACCGTGTTCAACCGGCAGTTGACAACGGTGCAGCATCGACGGGCAACACGCGACGCGAGGTTGCACCAGCGCAAACGCATTGAAACCGATTGGTTCAAAATTTCTGTGCTTATGCAACCCTTGTACCCACCAGCTGGTGACAGCCCGAGCAGCAGTAGCATGTGACTTGAGTGACTGGCACCTTTGCACAGCTTCAACAGCATAAACCACACCAAAGCGTTGATATACCAGATTAATTTCTGCAAAGAGGTTTAATAAGAGGGATGGCTACTCAGCAGGCTGTTGCTGCTCCTTGGAGGTCGTTATTGCAGCGGTCACTAGCACAGAACAGCAACCTGCCGTATGCCAAGTACATGCAGCTGGCTACCACACGACCTGATGGCAGGCCGGCCGTGAGGACAGTTGTGTTCAGGTACGTTGTTGCTCACCGTACCTACCCACACATGCACTTTTCAAGCCTGCATGCCTGACAATGCGGCCATGACCCCTGGGCAAGCCGTCCACAGGTCTGCTGCATTCAGCACTGCCAGTGCAGAGTCCTGACCGGCTTGGTTGTTCTGCAGGGGTATTCAAGCCAACTCAGACCACCTGACCTTTGTCACAGATAGGCGCAGCCGCAAGGTAATGGCTCCAGGGGGATGCCAGAGCCACAATGCACATCATTGCAGGACCGTAGGCATGCATTGAATGCAATACGCTGGCGTTCCCTACCAGTCTGGCAGGCAGTACAGCCTACAGCAGTGCCAAGTGGACAGCAAAGCATATCCATCAGGCTGCAGTTATGGCATCTGCTGCTCTCCAAGGCTGCCAAGCACAAGCACTGCTGGCATGTTGCAAATGCCATCCGTCGCATTCCTCATCGATCCCGCTGGCTCGTGCCTGCAGGTTGCAGAGCTGGCAGCCAACCCTCAGGTTGAGGTGTGCTGGTACTTCCCCACAAGCAGGGAGCAGTACAGGTTGAGCGGTACAGCCCACATAATCGATGTCGGGCATGCGGACCAGCAGCTGCTGCAGGCACGCCAGCAGGCCTGGTCAGCCATGTCTGATGCAGGTAAGACATAGGCAGCACCGGGCAGGCTGCTGTGCCGTCAATCAGGCGGGTGAGAGCACAGCTGGTGGCAGCGGGAAACCTACCCGGGCCTTGGGCCACACTTTACTAGCGCCACAATGGCAGCATCTTGTGGTACATTGAAGAACAGCTGTGTTGTGGCCCATTGGTGGCACCCCACGGCACAGGCACCTGGGACATGCATGCACGTGCACAAGGCACAGCCCAGCGCTTAAGAGGTATGTCACCCGCTGCCTCTGCAGGCCGCTCGCAGTTCCTGTGGCCGGAGCCAGGCCAGCCCCGCATGCCCATGGATGAGTCGCTGTTCCTCGTGCCAGCTCCAGATACGGCAGGGGACCCGGTTGACAACTTCTGCCTAGGCATCATCCAAGTGCACGAGGTGAGGGTGTAGAAAATCAGCAAATGACTCAGGGTGTGGCGTTGGGAGAGCCTGATATCAAACCCATCCTGAACCCTCAACCCAGCAAGATGTTGTGTGCTGTGGCAAAGGAGCATCGTGTGGCGTATCGTGTGCAACCCTGGCAAGCAGCTCAGCTCTGTTGGGTCCAAGAGCAGCCATGATCGCATGGTGAGTCCGGAACTGCCGTGTCTGCTGTCATGTGGCTTGTTGTGGGGCTGCTGTTGCCTGCAGGTGGATCACATCGACCTGTTCACCAACAAGAGGGCAGTGTTCACCAGCCAGGTGACAGCAGCAGCAGCAGGTCAAGACTCCAGCAGCATACAGCTGCATCCACGAGAGTGGGACGAGAAAAATGTCAACCCTTGATGTCAGCTTCTAGTGACCTTACAGTTATCAAGAGCTGTACTGAGGGAGCACAAGTGGTGGAGCCCTATGTGTGACTGGTGCAGCGTGTTTATGGTGGCCTTCTGCAGGAGTCTTGTCCAGACCTGGTGCCCGAGACAGCACAAGCACCATTTACAGACACCGATTGACTTCCAGGCAGCTTTACCATTAGATCATGACCCTCGACACCAACAATTCAGACCAGGTGCCAGCCTATGATCAGCCTTGCACCCCACAGAACCCTTGCAGAGAACTCCGCACCTACCGTCTATCTTGACCTTGTGATCCCGTTTGTCGCAGCTGACTAGCGTAACTAGGGTTCGTGACAGGCAGAATAAGGTACCACCATGCCATTGCAAGGATATCAACCTTGCACTTGCACAGCATGGAACAACCGTCGCAACCCCATGCGGTGTTCGCGACGCGCGCTTGAACAACTCAGTTGAGTTTCATTGCATCAAGCAAGACCTTGAACGCTTTGTGCCTGCATTCCTGCTCGTCTAGGGTCTAACAGGCAGTGCTGACAGTTGCGCAACAGTCAGCACATGCCACAGGCCAGTGGCTGGCGAAGCCTGAGCACATACGAACGTTTTACTTATCATCAACCAATTCCGTCGCTCACTGTGTTGGCTGCACGTGCCCCCGTGTACGCAACCTCTGAACTGACCCCTTCGGACGCTTTGCAGTGACCCTTGAGCTCTTGCCTGAGTGGTCACGCTCACAGCTGCTCTCGTTGGCATCTCCAGCATACGCAATCACTATTCAACCAGTCGCCCACCCTCGGAGTCAGTACTAGGCGTACTGTAGTCAACGCACTGAGACTGGCCCTGGCTGAGTGCAGCACTGCTAGATTCAGTTGTTCTAGTCCAGCCGTGTAGCATGAGAGACATGACAGCAATTCCAGCAGTCTTGGACTTGCAGCAGCCTGTGGAGCAGTTGCAGCATGCCCTGGCTGAGAGGCTTCAATTGGACCGCAGCTTGCCAACACGCAAACAGCCAGCAATCATCACACAGTCTGTGCAGCACGTGCAGTCTGCCTTTGGTGATCTGCTTGCTATGAACCCATCCAGCTTGATTAGTCCTCTGGGTGGCGGTGACAGGGAGCGTGAGGCAAAGATGTGGGACTGCTTTGCTGATGTGTACGAACAAGAGCTGCAGCTGCTGCAGAAAGGCAGCAAAGGCGAGCTGTCCAAGGAGAAGAAGCGGCAGATATTGGCAGACATCCTGGTTTGGGCGGAGATTACACAGTCGCATTATGACTCAAATACTGCCTCGTAAGTGTCAACTGGGGTTCCTGCATCCTGGTAGTGGGGTGCCTTGCAAAGCGTCAACTTGCAGCATCTGCTTGGCAATCGCTCCTGGCGTTGCATACCTTGCTACATGTATGAGAATAGCAAGGCATCCACAACATGTGTTGGTGGGTCGTATGGTGTAGCTCTACAGTCCATGTAGCCAGCCTGTACAGTCTTGACCATGAAAGGATTTGGGTGGTGCTGATGACTCATCATGACGGATTGCCATCCAGGCAGCCTCCAGCCTGCCGGACTATCCGGCCTCCCTTGGCAAAACAGCAGTGCTTTGCAATGTTGCCACCCTGGGTCTCTGTGTCATGTGTGTGTGTGGTGCTGCTGCCCGCAGGTTTGTAACCGAGCCTCATTGTGGTGATGACTCCTTCCAGCGCATAGGCAAGCTGTTCAAGGCAGCAAAGCAGCAGCGAGGCTTGATTTGAGCGATGCAGCACGGAGAGCGACACCCTGGTTCATGCACTGATTGCCAGGCACGGTTGGCACACTGCCGCCAGCCTGTAACGTTTCCTGCCAGCTGGGCAGTGCTATTGCCAGCCTGGCACTGCTGCTGCCAGTGCTGGCACCAGCATAGCACATTGATGCCAGCATGGCACGCTGAGTGCCAGCCTGACACGTGTACCTCCAGCAGTCCAGGGGCATTGCAACTGCCAGCCAGTCTGGCACTGCTGCTGGCTCCCTGGCATTGCTGCCTGATGCTGTTTTCTGGCATTGCTGCTGATGCCTGTTGAGTGGTGTCCCTTGCAGCCTGAGACTCTGTCCCTAGGCTCCCCTAGATGCAGGACTGACAGCACCGCTGCTTGTTTGGTGTGCTGCACATGCCAGCGCAGTGCAAGCAGTAGCTGCACGTATTTCACGCACTTCTACTGGGGGGACTGGGCCATGCTTTGTGGTATGGAAGTAGATCTTTGTTACCGCTTGTGGCATTGCTTGGTGTGTGCACATGTCTGATGAGGATAGGTAGTGTGTTGTGTACAGCAGGTTTCCACAGGGTGCAGTGCAACCACTTGCGGCGCTCTGCTTCTAGTTGCCTTTGGTGTGCTGTGGACTTATTTAGGAAGTGTCGTGCTTCTGTTGGGCCGCGCTTGCGTGTGGGCCGTGCTTCTGTTGGGGCCGAGTATGCAACACCCAGCTGCCATGTACCGCCTGTCGTGCATGACAGCTTGGAGGTGTGTTGCCCGCAGGTCATCCCTGCGTGTGTCCATGCCAAGACGATGCACTTCATAAGCACTGGCTTCTGCATAGCCGACTTGTGACAGGGCCACACAAGGCGTTGGGCATGCAGGTGCAGGTTGCAGTGGGTGGCTGCCCGCTGAAATGAGGCATGGCCGACAATTTTGGCAGCTGCAGATGGGGCGTCATGGACAGTGGGATGAACCAGCAAGGACACTGTCTGTTTAGGGGGGGTTAGTTTCTTCCTTATGAAGGAGCCTTGGCTCAACGGTTGTCAGGGGGGTGACTCATCATGTCGGTGGATGCATTGCAGCAGACGTGGCTTGGTGAGCTCCTGGATGTCCTGAAGGGGGTTCTCATGCTCCCCTTTCCTTGTTTGAGCTGTCCAGTAAGGTATCTCCCCGCTGCCCTGTCTTGTGACAGCCTGTCATCAAGATGCGAGCAAGATATCAAGACATGAGCTGGCTGCTGCTTATCGCTGGCAGTGTGTGCTCAAAAGTGTTGGCGCCTGCAGTGTGTCTGTGCTTGAGCTCTCTCGACAAGTGTGTGCCAGGTGACACTTGTGCGACACTGCTGTGTGATGGTTTGATACTGACATTTGTACCATGTGTTGAGAGTGTAGTCGTGTGTGCCATGCGAAACTGACACAGCTGCCGTGTCTTGCTCATACCAAGGACCCTTGAAGGGGGGTTCAGAGGTGTGTGCGTGGCCTTCACTGGGAGGGTGTGTTGAGCAATGCAATGCGAATGTGCGGCTTTTCTGTATTACCCATGTGGCCAAGTGTACATCCAGGTGTGACTGAGTTTGTTGGCCATGGCTGTAACAAGTTGATGAGACACGTCCTCTGTACAGACACACCTGGCAGCATTGCATGACATATCCGGCCCAACACCTGACTTTGCATTGCCTGGCATGCAAGGCTTTTGCAGGAAGGCATGGGCAATGTGCAGGAAGCCATGCATTGCCCATGCCTTCCTCATATCCTGCGCAGGAGGTTGGTGACCATCAGACCTCCTGTCAGTTTCTTGCACCAGAGTGCATTTGCAACAGAATGCTTTCTCGCCTATCAAAAGCTGTCGACCAACAGGCCGCCTACAGTTGTGCAGAAGAAGACCTTGGTGTAGCCAGGCACACACTGGCCTGTGGGTGCAGCAAAAACTGTGCTGGCAAAAGACGACTGTGTACATCTGGTCACACACTGTCAGCAACAAAGTTGGCAGTCCTTGACGTCAGGACTCCATGAGCAACATGCAGCAAAGCCAGGCGCATTGGCAGCATCGAGGTCTGATTGAGTCCGAACAGGTCCTTTGTGAGTGCTTATGCTAGACCAGTGCTGCATTCTGCTGCCTATTGCACTAGGGCAATACCAACTGCTCTAGCCTACTGCGGAAATGCAGGTCCATGCAAACAAGGAGGTCCAGGCCAACCCAGGGCGCCAGAAAGCTGCAGAATCCATGAATAATGCGGTCGTGTCCCCAAAAGCGCAAGAAGGCATGCGGGAGTCGTCACGCATGAAGTACCCCCAACACAGTCGCTGGCAGAGCTGCCCACAGAAACTGAGCTGAGAAACAAATGGTCACAGTGCAAAGGGGCCCTCTGTGGGATCACACAGTAGCAAGGCACTGCAACAACAGCCTCCAACAGCCTCCATTAAATCTGGACCGTGCACGCCCAACCCAACATGGAAGCATACATGCCAACAACAAGCTTGGGTCTCTGTCACATGCGAAAAGGGTGACCATGGGCAGTGTGCAGCAGAAAACCGAATCCCGTGACGTTTCGCCGAGCTGCACGACACTGCAGGTGCCGCCTGCTGTGCAAGCTGCAGGCCTGCCAGTGCGACATCCAGTGCACTACTGTACATACACGCTGCGCTGCCAATACCCCTACCAATGCCCCTGGGGTCATCTGACACCCACACTGCAGCATGCTGCACAAGGTGGCACTGCAGCATGCTGCACAAGGTGGCACAGCAGCTTTTGCATCGCTGCCCATGCAGGGGCGTCAGTGGTGCAAGCGAGCGGGTTTCCTAGGCCCAGCCAACAGATGCAGTGACTGACGCTGTGTCGACCGTCCGTTCAACGTGCTGCTGCTGCTGCTGCCGCCGCCCCTTGCAGAGGGGCTGCTGGGGGCTGGGCTGCGCTTGGGGCTTTGCATTTTGGGGCTGCTCCTTGGGCTGCTTGTCATCACAGACAGCGAGTGAGGCCTTCTCCTGGTCAGCACTGGCCGCATCCTCACACGGGACCACAGCACGCTGCTGGACGACGTGCAGCAGCCCCAGTAGCGCGCAAGCAGCAAGCCCATGCACACAGGCGCAAGGATCGCGAGGGAGTACAGCACAGCCTGCTGCTTCTGCGCGGCAGCTTCCCGCTCGCGCGCCCGCCTGGTCTGCTTTTTCGCGTCGGCCACCTTGTAATGGTCCACCTTCCAGCTGTTGTTGAACATGTGGTACACAAACGAGGCATTGTTGTCCTTGTGCCAGTATCTGAAGTTGCAGCCAAAGGCGGCCTGCGGCAACACCACCAGGTCCTCCACCTGGCCCCCTGCTGTCACAGCCTCTGGAGTGCTGCCCACCTGCCGCAGGTACTTGTGCACCTCCTGGCTCCAGATCCCGGGCCCGGTGCGCAGCAGTATCGACGCATCGTGGCCGTGCTCCTCTTCGATGCTGTTGCCGGTTGCAGCTTCGTGGTCCACAAAGGCTTTGATGGCGGCACCCATGCGGCACACCACGGGGTGGCTTTTCTTGGCAGCCATCGTCCACTGCGTGATCTGGATTTTGTGTACGTAAGATGCTTCCTCAGCATCCGCTTGGCTGTGGAACAAGTTCTCGATGCCCACGACCAGCCCAGGTGCTGGCGTGGCATAAAACTGCGTCCAGGACTCAAAGGGCTTGGCACATACGGTGTCCGTGTCGGCGTACACGCCGCCGTGGCCGCATAAGACATGGTACCTCCATGCATCGGACTTCTCCACTGCAGTCTTCAACTGCACGTATGCTGCGAGCGGAAGGTGAAGCCGGGGCAGAGGTGCCAGGGCAGGGGCAGTAAGGCCTCAGCAACGGTCGCCAGCTGCGCAACAGCCCTGCTGAGTTGGTTGGGCTCCCCGCAACACCTCCAGCTGCTGCAACGCCCCCAAAAAGCTGTGGCTGTTGGCTGTTGCTGTGCAAAACTGGTGCACAGCCTTGCTGCAGGACAGTCAGACAGTCAGCACCGAACAGCCGCCCCAGATTGCCATGCTTACTTGGGATGAAGCCTGGGTAGAACTGCTTCATGTATGCTGTGATGTCATGGTTGTCGTACAGCAGCAGGGCGTAGCCCTTGTGGTAGTAGCCCCAGCTGATGATCGACAGGATCTGGTGTGGGGCAAGGACATGTTTGTTGCGCATGGTCATGTGGATGATCTTGGGGAAGCCCTTGTGCTTGGTCGCTGCTTTGAGGTACAGGAGGGGGTCCAGTACCAGCTTCAGCTGCGGCACTGCAAGCTGGATGATGGTGGCTGCTGTGGTGATGTCGGTCACATTCCTGGGCAGCTGAACCACAGGGCCATTGACCTTGAAGAACTCCTGAAGGGCAACGACGGAAACTGCAAATTGTAAGACACCATGCGCTGCATGTGATCAATTCTGTGGTGCAGCACCCGCTGCTGGTGAAGGAGTCTAGCTGGGTTGTTGTGGGGCAGAGCGGGAGGAGGGAGACGAAAGGCACAACTAGCACAGGCTGGTGTTGTGCTGGGTTGTGTGCACAGCAAGTTGTGAATGCGTTGCTGTATTTACAGGATCTGGCAGCACTCATGGGCTCCATATACAAGTGCTGCGTCAAGCCACTGCAAACAGCAAGTGCAAGTGCTGCACGGGTGGATTCCCTCAGGCTCTGAACAGGGCCGACGACACCTGCAGTGCTGGGTAGATGCTCTCCCCTTTGTACACATGGTGCTTGCTGGCCGCGCGGCATTTCGCTGCCGATGAGATATCAGGCTTTGGTTTAGCCCTCCAAGGCCAAGCCACCACGCAGCTGCTGAGCGGCACAGCTACCAGGACAAGCAGGAGCAACAGCAGCTGGGCAGGCTGGCTCCTCAACATCACGGTGTGTCAGAGTCTGCTAACGTCATGCCGAGAGACTGACGAGCGCTGAGATGGCTGTGCTGCTCCTGACAACTGCCTGCTGTTCACTGTCCTCTGCTGTTGACCACCTGCAGTGCACTCTGAAGCGTTCGTTCCCTTAGCAAGGTATACTGGGACTGAAGTCAGCGCAGTCAAAAAAGATGAACACTTGAAGTAAACAAAACAACACAGCGAGACTGCTGCTGGCTGGACTGAGCAAACAACGCACGATCACAGCTGTTGAGCAGCACTCGGACAGACCTCGTGCGTTGCTGATAATGCTGATGGCTTCCAAGGCACATCGAGCGTCGTGTGACACGCAAACCATCCCTGCAAGCTTGACCTGTCAGGCGGCAGTCCGTTTAGTCATGACATTTGACCTGCTTGACTTTCTCTCAGAGTCTGCTGACTTGTCTCTGCTGACTAGCGCTGCAGGCAGCAACATTGATGGGGAGTGTGTTTTAGTCTCAGTGTGTTTGTCAGTATTGTTTTTCACACGTGCACACTATACCATCACCAACCACCCCGCTACACCAACCACCTGTCCTCCCACCTTGCATCCACTTGCATGTTGCCCTGTGAAACATGAGAGGCCGATGCCAAGACTCCCTTTCAAACACACATCACACTCTGCTGTTACAATTGCACCTCTTCACGGCAATATTACAGTCCTCGTGTCAACACCACAACCTGGATGTCGGTTCCTGATGGGAGCTGACACCCCTCACCACTCTCACCCGCCTGCTGGCCGTCATCAGCAGCACATGGCCTGCCAGAACTTGAAGATTGTTTCATCAACGGTGATCTCTCTTGACTCCTCACGTGCCTGGTTCTCAACAGCAGAGTCTCCACAACTGTCTCCCGAGCAGCACTCTGCAGTCAAGCATGCTACTGGTTCCATGCTCAACATACAACAGTGGTGCACAGCTTGGCACAGCTTGGCAGCTGTGCAACAAACCTTACACGTTGCAGATCATAGGTGCGACTTTATTACTTGGGCTGCAGTGAGCACATGATGAGATACAATGTCATGCAGCCCAGCTGTCCATCGACGCCTCGCCCAACAACTCAAGTTCAACAATGTGCAACTCGATCAGCCTCAAAGCAGTATGGCTGTGGCAGGCAGCACAAACTCTGCCAGCCCGACAACTACCGACTGTAAACCGCATTGTATGCACATGGCCGCAGGCAATATAGGCTTGTGAGCAATGGCAAGCAGCACAGTCAGCGCCAGGCTGGCCAAACAACAAACTGCACAGCCCATCTTCTGCTCCACACAACTGCAACAGCGACCCTTCTCATCCACTACACAACGCCAACCTTGAGCACAGTATGGTGTACTATGAGCCCAGCCCGACACGCAGCAACACTCCCACATCCAAGGGTACTGTGGGTGAACACCATAACCACTCCCACCATCCTTGACTCCATGTACAACACCTCGTAGTGACCATTTGACGACAGTCAATTGACCACTGCGTATATGTTGACACTCTATCCATACTCTGCAAGACCCATTCACAGTCTGCAGACGTAGGTGACATCCAGTGCTGCCACAACAGCCTGGCATCTGAGGATCTGCACCACCACTTGGAACTCCATGCCAACACTGGTGACACTCTGTACAGTCTGCACACAGCCGGCACGAGCCTCACGCCACAATAACTGTGTAACACCACATCTGTCACAGGCTGTGACACCACGCCACGATCACTGCGTGACATCTGTGACACCACGCCACAATCACTGCGTGACACCACACTGTCACAGGCTGTGACACCACGCCACAGCCTGCTTAGTTCAGGGATGCGCTGTCGGCAATGCTGCTGGCCTTGTCCACAGCCTTCTTGGCCAGCTTCACACCGCGGGCGTCGCTGCCGCCCGCAGCCCCTGTCTGGTTGGTGCTTGCGGGGCGCAGCTGGCCCAGGGAGTCGCGCACCAGGGGGCGGCTCAGGCGCGCGTTGCCGATGCCGCGGGCGGGGGTGCCCTTCACCTCGTCTGCCACACGCCTCACACCTGCTGCGTCGTTGATGTACTTGCCAGAGGGGCCATAGCCTGCAGGCAAACATGGACAGCAGCACATGATTCAGGCGGGCGGGCTTTTGCTGCATACGTCTGCTTGTGAGAGGGTGGGTCCTGCTATGCTGGAGCGCTTGGGTAGACTGCAGCTGCTCAGGGTCAATTTGCCAGCCGCAAGTGGCAAACTGTCCGAGAAACTGGCCTTGCACACTGAACACTTGTTTGTGCCACAGGCTTTCAAAGTGCCACAGGCTTGTGACAAGTCCATTGTGGCTGGCCTGAGCTGCTGTTGACCTGCATCCACTGCTCCTCAGGAAGTATCATGAAGGAGTTAGCTTGACGGGTCCGGCTGCCACTCCAAGCCTACCTGCGTTGATGCCGATGTCCTTCTTGGGTGTTGCTGGTGGTGTGAAGGCCTTCTTGACAGGTTTGGGCACAGAGGGCGCGGGCAGGCTCTTGAGGTTGGTGGACAGGCTCTTGGTGGGCAGGGCCTTGGTGGAGCTGGTGGCACTGCTGACCACCTTGTCCACAGCACCTGCAGCGACACACGTACACGACACACAGCACATGAGGCTTAGGACTGAGGTCGCCTGTGACAGGACTCGTCACGAATTCAAGAGTTACGAGCGTGGTTGGGAGCAAACCAGCAAGCAGGCAGGGCTGGACTCACTGACGCAGTCACACGGTGGACAACACCACACCCATAGCGTACTGTACTGAGTGTATTATGCCCAGTACTTCGTCTTGCTCAAAGCCCGCTCACACATTTAAAATCCCGAGAACCCTACAAACCTTGGCAACAGTGACCATCAGTTCAAGTCCGCTATCCTGGTGAGTGTTGTGGCCTGTCTCTCTGATGTGTGCATGGTGTGCTGCTTACCTGCTGCCTTGTCCTGCTGAATGGCACCAGCGGGGTCCCTGTAGTCCTGGGCCTCGCCGCGCACATCAGCGTTGAGGTCAGCCACAGTGGTGGTGGTGTTGGTCAGGGCGTTGCTGCCCTTGAACACACTCTTGGCCTTGGACTTGAGGTCAGAGGCCGCATCCTTGGCACTCTCAGCAGCAGAGGACAGGTCTGGGGTGGAGCTGGAGGACAGGACGTCTGCAGTGAGGGTGCACAAGAGAGTAGGGTACATGGATATGTCAGGAGCATGGTGTGCATATGTTGCAGATGGCAGCTTATCAATGAGGCTCGCACATGCAAAGATCCGGGAGCTGCAGTGACGCATGTTGTACAGTGTCACACCCTGCCTGTGCCACAAGCAGTCCTGGTCTTGTCACAAGTGAGTCATGCAGAAGGCAGCTCCCGGAGTGACGGTCACAAGTGAGTCATGCCATGAATTGAATAGGCAGCTCCTGTGCTAACACCCAGCCGTCTCTTCAGCCTCACCTGCCGCCTTGTCCTGCTGGATGGCACCAGCGGGGTCCCTGTAGTTCTCAGACAGGCCGCGCACATCAGCGTTGAGGTCAGCCACA
>QAXK01008586.1:0-17247 GCA_004335735.1 Chlorella sp. KRBP | reverse complement strand
CCCGTGGGGACACGCCTTTTGTTTGCCCGACTGGCTGCTGTCCACAGTGGGCCTGGGCCTGACTCTGCTGTGCGGCTGTCTACAGTGGGCCTGCTGGGCGGCCATATGTGCTGCTGTCCACAGTGGGTCTGGCAGGACGGCCTTTTGTGCTGCTGCCCACAGTAGGACTGGCTGGGCGGCTCGCTTGCTTGCTGCTGGTGGGCCGGCATGCGTGACCCTGGGCTGGGGCGCGCGGCCGGACGAATGACTTTCTGTTGCTGCTCTACGGGTCTCTGCGCGCTACTGCTGGTTTGCATGCTGCAGGCGCAACCCTAGCGTGCCACCGAAGGTGCGGCGCGTGCACACGGCAGATGCCTGCTGATCAGTCGGCAAGGTGGACACCCTGGACATGCGCTGCTGCCAGTGTGCGCGACTGCCGCGGCACATGGCAGGCTGGTGCTGCGTTGCCAAACCGCTGCGGTTGCAGGGCCAGCAGCAGCAGGTGGGGAGGCACGTGCGGCACCAGGGGGCCTAAAGGAGGCGTGGTCAATGCTTGATCACGCTTAGCTAGCATCTGTGTGGTGTTGATCACGTCCGTTTGTGGTTCTGCACAGTTGACAGTGCATCACAGCCGAACCGACGAGAACACCACCCGGAACCACGCCCAGCAGTCCACAGACCCAAGCGTCAACAGCAAAGGCAGTGACAACGCTTCATTCAGCGGCGCGCGCTCTCAGTCAACCAGTCAACGAGTCAACGCACGGCACAAAATGGCCGAAACTCCACAGACGCCTGCCCCGCCCGGCGCAGCAGAGCGCACGAGCCTGGTGACCGCTGGCACACGCAACAGCGCCAGCATCACGGAGCAGAAGCTGCCGCCGCTGCCGCACCACCAGGTGCTGCTGGTGCAGCAGGAGAGCGCTGAGGCGGCCTCGGTGGCGACCTCCCCCTCCACACCGTCTCGGCCCCTGCTGGGCAAGGGGCTGTCCGCCTCCTCGCCACGCCTCAAGGAGAACAACAACACGGGGACCAGGTCGCAGTCCGGCGGCGTGCAGCAGGATGGGGACTCGTTCGGGCCTCCTGCAAAGAGGCCATACTCGACCAACGGGATGATGTCCCAGAGCTTCTTCGACCGCGCAATGGGCGACGACGGCGCCAGCAAGAGCAGGCTGCGAGGCGAGGGCAGCAAGAGCATCAAGAAGATCGCGGCGGTGCGTGTGGCGGGGGACGCTGAATCGACATCACGTCCGTACCCGCATCGGACAAGTGGAGAAGACACCACATTCGCGTGGATTTGCGTGCAGGTTGACGCGTATGCGACCAAGATTACCGAGAGCACGCTGGCCGGCGCTCTGATCACGCTAATCGTGTGGAGCGCCACCATCGCCTACCTGGTGGTCCTGGTGAGCGCACGCGCGTCATCGTGAAGACCCAGCTCACATCCGCCTCTCGTTCAGCAGGTGTCAAATATACGCAGCTGGCTGGAGATGCAGGAGTCCTGGGCAGGGAGGCGCAACGATCACACGGGTTGCTCGAAATGTGCACACTGTGCAGATCCTGCAGTGGCTCGGCGCGCCACCCACCAAGATTGTGGGCACCGAGTGGACCATTGGTGAGTGCGCTCGCAGTTCTCAGGTCCAGTGGCTAATGTGCGGCATGGTAACGTCCACGTGCTGAGCGTGTGCACCGCCACATCTCGCATGACTCGCAGGATTCGGCCCTACGCCCATGAACATGACGTGCCTGGCGCGCTCAGGTTGCCTCATCTCCAACAAGGCGTCCTCGGCAAACACACTTGGCACCAGCGACCAGGTCACGCCGGTGCGAGCTTCTGTCCCGCTCCTTCTGACACGCTCCTGACGTGCCACCAACAATCGGCTGTGGCCGTGGTGAGCCAGCGTCAGCGTCTCACGCTGTCCTGCCATGCTCTGACAAACTTGTGCCTGCCTGCAGAGCCAGACAATATGCCAGCGGCTCGAGTTCAACCAGACCACCACCATTGACATCATCTACTCCGTCGACCCCGTGGACGGCCTCTCAGTCATGTTTGACCCCGCCACCGCCAACACCACCAGCCTGGTGGGAGGTGGCCTCGTCATCATTTCGCAAATACGGGTGCGTACGGTGTGGTGTGGCGCCCTGCACACGCAGCACCGCTGAGCCTGACTGTATGGCAAGCCACCAACATGTGGGGTGCAGCACGCCTAACAAGCGCGTGCCTGCCACTTACCCTGGCCCCCGCAGTGCCCGTCTGGCGCGTCGGACTGCGTCATGCTCCTGCCCAGCCCCATCGCAGCCGGCACGGCGCTGCTGCAGTACGTGGAGACCACCAACGAAACGGCCACCGGCGACGCGCAGCACCGCCGCGAGTGGTGAGAGCTCTCGCATGCTCACGTCCGCCTTGCAGCGACCCCGTGCCGCCTTGCGGCCTGCCTGCCTGTGCGGCTGTGGGAGCAGGGAGGTGCTGCCAGCCTGCGTCCAGCACCGCTACCTCTAAAGTCCATGTCCATGTCGCGCGGCGCGCAGGTTTGCCAACATGATCTCCACCGACGGGTCAGTCATGCACGGCAGCACGCCCTGCTACAACGCCACCACCCCAGACCCAAGGCTCGCCGGATGGGTGCAGGTGAGCGCAACGTGTGCAGGCTGCTGGTGCGGCGGCAGTGCTGCTAAGTCGCCCCTCTCTGGCGCCATATGCTCACCTCACACCTGCCGTGTCATGGAACTCCCCGCCCACAGGCGCGCCTGCGCATGAACTCCTTTTACAACACAGTCGATGTCAGCAAGGACTCGCTCTGGTGAGTGCGCAGTTCG
This sequence comes from Chlorella sp. KRBP, assembly GCA_004335735.1. Lineage (NCBI taxonomy): Eukaryota > Viridiplantae > Chlorophyta > Trebouxiophyceae > Chlorellales > Chlorellaceae > Chlorella > Chlorella sp. KRBP. Next base: position 14,454 of record QAXK01008586.1, on the reverse strand, counting down.
CTTTTCCCACACCACCCACCGCACCACGCCCTCCACCGCCGCCGCTGATGCGCCGCCCTCAATCTGCACGCCTTACCACCCATGGTCTTTTGTGCCCGCCGCTCCCTGGCCGCAGGCTGTTCCTCTTTGGTGCGGCCGGCGGTGCGTACGCCCTGTTCCTGCAGGCCGGCGCGCTGCTGCTGCTCATGGGCGGCGTGGTGCACGCCATCAACAACCGCGTGCGGGGTCGCACCACGGTGCACGACGAGCAGGTCTCCATCGGCCAGAGCAGGGACGGCCGCGTGTAAGCGTGAGCGAGCGCGCTCCTGCTCGCCATCTCATCTGCTCGCCAGGGCGAGACGTGCAACGAGCCTTAGAGGGCGAGGCGTAAGCCGCCCAGTTTGTGTGTGGCCGGCCAGCGTGATGTGTGCTAAACTGCAGTATGCCGCGGGCGGGGAGAGATGAGCTCAGCTTTTGGATTTGGATTTGAGAGTGGACGGGTTCCCCCACCGCTGCACGAAGCTTCTACTTACTTTTCACCACGCGCTGCATGCCAACATGGCAGTCGTTCCACATACCTAGCTGCATGTGCTTCTCGTGCCTCTGGGAAAAACAAAACATCTGGGCGCTTGGGCCCCAAGATGTCCCTTGGTAGCAACTTCGTCTCCCGTCTAGCAGAACCTCCTTAGTTCACCTGGCACAAGCACACTTTGCACAAGCACATTGCGGCTTGCCGAACTGGCAGCGGCGCCGCTGCCCGACTCCCTTTGTTACCCCGTGCGTCTCAAGAGGCTGATATGGCATTTGCTATGACATTTGTGTGGGTGTACTACGCCCAGGGTGTGTCATCTTTACGGCATGGTCTAGAAAGACGCGATGCGGCTGCGAGGAGGATCTGCCCGCCGGCCCTGGTGTCCTGCTTCTCTGCGTTAACTCAACGTCTCGATTGCTCCTGCTGTTGATGCTGCATCCTGTGGAGGATCTCCTCACGCCAATGATCTGTCCCCTGTGGAAGCCTGTGTTCTGTGGCGAGACGCGCTTGCTCCGCTCAGGCACGTTCGCTTTCGTCACCCCGCCACCCTTTACGCCCCGCACCTCCACCTCTGCAGTATCTCTATGTACCAATCTTCCCAGCTCTTCCCCGATCCGGTGCATTGCCGTGTACCGCCTCAACCGTGTACCGCCTGCCAGCGCATCATCAAGGCGAACACATCCTCCGCGAACACAGCCTCCACTGCACGCACAGTCGTCGCAGCGCAGACGAGCAGCCTGCTGCAAAGCGTGCGAATGGTGGCGTTGCTCGCTCGCGCAGAGCGACTGCGGACGGCATGACCCTCCGCACGCGAGCGCGGATGGAGCAGCCAGCGAAGCCCAGGAGGATGAGAGGCGCACTGCTGGCCCTCTGCGTCTTGTGGTGGTGCTTCCTCTGCGTGGCCCTTGGCGCGCCGGACGACGACTGCGCCTGGGCGCTCACGCAGCGCGTGGCCGCCTTGCTCAACAGCACGCAGCAAGGCTCATCATCGTCGCCTGCTGCACCTGGGCAAAGGTGCGTTCGCAGCTCGTGCTTGCGGCACGGCGCCCTGACAGCCTGTGCGACGCTCAGCGAAGCCCAAACACGAGCACGCGCAGCTGCGTGGCGACGACAGCACTGCGCACGCTTATACGCATCGCTCTGCCGCTCGAGCTAGCAGTCCTGGTGATCCATGGCCTGCCGTGCACCGATGTCGATGCAGCGGCGGGAATGGCACGTCGCCTTTCAACCCGCTGGCCCTGGAGCTGGAGCTGCTCAAGGCGTTGACGGACCCGCAAGGCGCATGCGCGGCTCTGGCTGCCGCTTCAAGGCCGCTGGTGAGGAATGACGCGCTGGCGTCGCACGACCACAAGCGCGTCGGCATGCATTCACCGCTTACCTGGCCTTAACTCGCAGGGTGATGGCAACGGCACAGCCGGTGCAGAGCCCTCCGCCTCCTGCAGCGGGCTCTCCAAGCCGCAGGTCGTCGCCGCCATAGTCGTGCCGTCAGTCGTGGCCCTGCTCGCCCTCCTGGCCATCGCCCTGGTCGTCTTCACCTCGCTTTCCGTGGCAAGCAGAGCAGCGCAGCAAAACAAGATTGCCATGCTGGAGGACGGAGGCACGATTGGGCCGGCGGACAGACCGTACAGCGGCGAGGGGTGGCTGCTGGGCATGCTGCGAGCGCTGGGGCTGGTGCCCGCCAGCCAGCAGGGCGTGGAGCAGGAGAGCGGGGACGAGGAGGAGGCCAAGGGCGGCACGATGTTTGTGGACAGCGCGCCGGGCGCGGGCCCCGACACCACGCTGCTGCTGTCGGACGTGCAGAACAGCACCTCGCTGTGGTGAGTCGCACGCCACGCAGCCGTGGTGTTTACGTGACGTGCTGCCGAGCGTTGCCGTGGTAGCATGCTGTGCTGGAAGGTACAAACGATGGCTTAGCAACTGGCACTTGACACTGACGCAGGGAGATGCTGCCCACGGACGTGATGGACGAGTGCATGCGCCTGCACGACGCTTGCTTCCGCCACTACCTGACCAAGCATCAGGGCTACGAGAGCTGCACCGAGGGCGACGCCTTTGTGCTGGCCTTCCCCAGCCCCACCCAGGCGCTCAAGTTTGCAATGGATGTGCAGCTGGCCCTCCTGGACGTGCCATGGCCCATGCACGTGAGTGCACGTGAGCCATACATGGAGGGTGGGGCAGCTGGGCAGTGGACACGATTAGCATGCACAAGCAGGGCAATGAGAGAGAGCTGCTGGCATCGTGGGGCACCTGGGCAGTGAACACGATTAGCATGCGCAAGCAGGGCAGCCCATGCCATCGGACCGCTATCAAGCAACACGTGGGCGAGAAATCTGCGCTGTCACACCCGCGCGCCGTTTAAGCCCACAAGCTGCAATGCCATTGCCCATGCTGCCCTGGTGCTTGCTCATCCTGCCCGCAGGTGCTCATCAACCCTGACGCGCGCGCCGTGCACGTGCTGCTGGAGCACTACGAAGGCCCCGTGCCCCCATCCGCACTCGCCAACCTGCACAACTCGGCCCCCTCCACCCCCCAAAGCAAGCTCAACGCCGCTACCGGCACCGGCGCCTCCAGATCCAAGAACAACCTCGCCATCCTCGCCAACAGTAGCAATGAGGCTCAGGGGGGCGAAGTCCAGCCCATGGGCTTCGCCGGCGGGTTGGAGGCGCTGGTGCAGCGAGCCAAGAGCCGGCCTGCGCTGCTGGCGACCAAGAGCTTCCGGTGGATGCTGCGTCCCAGCCAAGACACCGGTGCGCCGCCGGGGCCAGACCAGGCGGCGGCAGACGCGCTAATTGAGCCGAGGACGGACAGCGACGTGCAGATGGGTGGTGCCAGTCGCGAGTTCCCTGTGGTCGGCGGGGAAGGGGCGGACGGGGGGGAGGAGGAGGACGATGTGGCGGAGGCGCTGGGGGGGAAGGGGCCGCAGCAGACGCTAACGTGGGGCAAGCAGCTGGGACTCATGATGCCGCGCGTGCGGGAGAGCACAGCGCAGCGCGAGGGCGCCAAGACGTGCGTCATCTTCCGCGGCCTGCGCGTGCGGATGGGCATCCACACGGGCGTGGACAACCCGGCAGACGTGGTGCACGAGCAGGCGTCGGGGCGCACGGTGTACGCGGGGCTTGCGATGGACGTGGCGCGGGCCGTGGCGGACGCGGCGCCGGGAGGCGGTGTTCTGCTCAGCTCGGAGGCCTTCACGCGGCTGCCGCACGCGGTGCTTCAGACGGCCGAGCACGTGGACCGGATCATCAACAAGGTCGGCGGCGGGACGCCCGGCCTCGCCAACCCCAGCTCGTACTCCGCAAACCACAAGTGAGTGCCTGCTTTCGCAGACTAACCCACCTGCCGTTGCTGGTCCATTCTCCTCCATTGCCCGCCATGCCCATGCCCCCCGCCTCACACCACAACCGCGGCGCTGTGCGTGGCACCCTCGCAGGCGCAGCATCGACTTTTCCATGGTGCCGCTGAGGTCAGCGGGAGGCGCCTCGTCCAACGCCCTGCCGGGCGAGACCATCAACGCGCTCGTCATATACCACGGTGACTACACGCTCGACAAGCTCGCCGCCACGGCCGGGCCCGGCACCAGCCCCATGGGCATGTACCTTGCGGTGCCTGGCACGCTGCCTGGCCGCCTGCCCTGGCTTTCGCGGCCCCGCAACGTGACGCAGCAGGCGCTGGGCACGCTGTGCGCGCCCGTCGGGACCGTCACCATCTGTTTCCTGTACGTGGATGGCGCTGCTGGTATGCTCACGGACCACCCGGTGGAAGCAAGGCAGGCGCTTACCAAGCTCCAGGTGAGCCGCACTTGTGGACATGACGGGAGGAAGGGAGGAGCACGTGGCCGGCGTGGTAACAGTTGAAGAGAGATAGACCTGCTGCCAAGGTGCATAGCGCTGCCATCGTTGCAAGCGTTTGATCAGAGCCCGAACGCTTGGCTGCCTGCACTTGGCACCTGCTCATGCGCCTTTCCACACGGTGCTATTTGTGCTTGCCGCAGGGGCTCTGCCTCGTGGAGATGTGCAAGCATGACGGCTACCCCGTGGAGGTGGCTGACGGGCTCATCCTGGCGGCCTTTCCTAGCCCAGCACAGGCCGTGCTGTGGGCCATCCGCTGCAACCAGGCCCTGCTGGGACAGGTGCGGGCCTGTGCAACCCATGCCACTTGGTGTCTGATGAGCGGGCTTGGCAGCTTTGCTGACCCGGCGTGCTCTGCGTGAGTGCGGTGTTTGCGCAGGAGTGGCCGGCTGAACTGCTCGCGCACGAGACATGCCAGTGCGACGATGGCACACCAGCGCTGTGGGCCAACCCTGCCCCGCCGTCCGCCTACATCATCGCCAGCAACAAAAACAACAACCACAAAAACAACCACAACACGCTGGAGCCGGGCAGCTCGTACCCGTCGCAGCTTCCGGGCTCTCAAGTGACACCCACATCAGCACAGCTCGACTACCTGATGTCGTCCTACGCATCCAACCTTATGATGAGCACCGCCAACAACATCGTGAGCTCCAGCATAGGCCCTAGCCCGGGCTTGGTGCTACGCCGCAACATCACTGGAGGGTCGGACGCCCAGCTGGTCGACACCCTGCACCCACCTGCGCCGCCCGCCGCCCCACCTGCCGCCCCGCCACCCGCCCCGCCACCGATGTCGCTGGCAGCCGTGGCAGCGCCAGCCGCCGTCGGGCCACCGTCCGCTCCCGGGCCTTCGTCCCCGCTCGCCACGCGCAGCGTGGACGAAGGCCGCAGCGTGCGCGGGGGGCAGGTGATGACTGCCGCAGCCGCTGCCTCGCTGGCGACGCATGGGTGTCTGCTCGACACGAGCGAGAGCGTGGGTCCGGGCAACGGCACCCTGGCGAGCTCCTCCAGGTCGCGGTCGCGTCGCCGCGCCACGAACTCGACGCTCTTGGACACGGGCGAAGGGTCCACCCACAGCGCTGGCGGCGCGTCTGCGCCCTCCCGTCGCCACAGTAGCGTGGACCACCAGCCGTCCACCAACGCGCACGCGGATGACGCGCAGCAACGCCGCCGCCAGAGCAACGCGCACTACCAGCTCGACCCGTCGGACGTCGTCATCGAGCCATCCCGCACGTTGCTGCTGGACGTGCGCGGTTCGACTCCAGGCATGGAACCCGGCGGCGCTGGTCTGTTCCGGTCCAACACGGGCCAGTTCTTCCGCTCCTCGACCACCGTGTCGCAGTATGACAACCAGCTGTACCTGCAGGAGCACCGCCAGTCCCAGGGTGGTGGGTCGCAGCAGCAGCTGCCGGTGCGGGTGGCCGCGGCGCCCCGGCCCAGGCGCGTGGACCGCCTTCGGGAGCACCGCGTCTCGGACGCGCAGTCCGGTGGCGGCGGGGGTGGAGACGCGCCCATGGCGCCAGTTTCAGAGAGGCGGCCTAGCGTGGTCAAGTACCTTTCCGATGCGCTGTCGCGTTCGTCGGCCGTGCGGGTGCTCAAGACGTCGCTCACTGCGGCTGTCCGGCGCGGGTCCAAGGCGGAAGGCGCGGAAGTCAGCACGGCGCAGGTCGAGGGCGCTGCGCCGGCGGAGCAGGTGAGGCGCCTTGCCCGTGCTCCTTGTTCTTGAAGCCGCGCCACACGCTGGGCCGGCTCGGTGGATCAGTCGCTGAGCGCCCTGGCCCTTCCCTGACCCGAACTCACAACCTTGCCACTGCCGGGTGCGCCGCAGGAGACGCCATCGGCCGTGCAGCACTCTGAGCCGAGCATGCAGCGCAAGTCGCAGCGCGCCCAGCAGCACGCGCAGCGCGTGGACGCCGCCCGCGAGGCGCGGCACATGCTGCCCGGCGTGCACATCAAGGTCGGCATCGACATGGGCAAGGTCCTGGCGAGCGTGCACGTGCACTCGGGGCGCATCCATTACCGCGGGAAAGTGCTCAATCGTGCGGCGCGCGTGGCGTCGCGCTGCCAGCCAGGCGAGGTGGTCGTGACGGGCGTCGCCTGGGGCCACGCCGCAGATCACGGTGAGCGCACGCGTCCGCCTCCAGCACGTCTACGCAGCAACCACCGGTCTCAACAAGCCTGTTATCATCTTGAATGCTTGATCAAGGCAGCTGGCTCCGGTTCAGCGTTGCCTGTTCGGTGTGGTGTCGTGCTGCCCCCTCGTCGCAGAGCTGCTCGTATCCAACGACATTTGCGGCGATGACCTGGGCGAGGCTGACCTCAAGGGCGTGCCGGGACTGGTCAGGCTCATCCACTGCTGGGCTGCAGAGCCCGGGACCAGGTGCGCTGCGCGGGAGGTGCATCCTTCGCCCCTGCTGCGCGCTGCACACACATGCTTGTCATGGACTGAACTTGTGCACATGCGCCTGCATTGTGCATGGTGTGCAGGGCCAAGCAACGAGAAGCAGCAGCCGCCGCTGCAGCCGCAGGCCCTCCTGCACCTCCGTCTGGCATGGCGCCAGAGCGAGCATCCCTGGACGTGACCCCGCCGCGGCACCCCGCCGGCGGCTACACCGGCCACTCGGTCCCGCTGCCGCTGGTTGCGGACTCATCACTCAGGAATGCCGCCACATCAGCACAGTTTCTGAACGCTGCATCGGGGCCCGCAGGGACGCAGCAGGCGGCGATGCTGCTCCGCGCCATGCACAGCGCCGGTGCTGCTGCTGGCTACGGGCCCGGACCTGCCCTGCCCTTGCCGCCCCCCCCGCTGGCGCTGTCACGCCTGGGTTCTCAGGAGCACCTGGGCGTCACACGAGCCGCTCTCTTGGAACACTCGAGCACCGCCATGCTGCCGCAGCAGCAGCAGTACATGTACGATGGTCATGCCACGGCCACTGGGGACGGGCTCCTGGCCAGCGGCGGTGGCGGCAGTGGCGCAAACAGCCCTGCAGGCTCCTTGTCGGCCATCGGCAGCCCAATGGGACGTTCTTTCCTCATGCCCAGCCTTCAGGGTGGGGCGCACGGTGGTGTCTTCCGCCCGGGGACGGCATCTGCCATGCACGCTGCGCACAGCGGGCAAAGCGGGCACAGCCAGTCGATGTCGCGGCTCAACCCATTACCAGCCAGCGCCAGTGCGACAGCGGGGACGGTGGTGCCGCATTCGGGAACCTTCGCTGCCGCCCTGGCTGCGGCGGCGCCGGTGATGGGCACCATGCTGTCGGGGACGGCGTCCGGCGGCGGCAACGTGTTGGACCACGAGGCGAGCAGCCCGGCGCACGGCGTGAGCGACAGCGTCGCGGCGGCATATGGATCGACGCCGTGGAGGCCACCAGGGCAGCAGGTCGGCATCAGTGGGCCTTCCGACGAGTCACGGTGGCTGGACACGGTGCAGCACGGGGCGCCTCCGCTGCTGGCCAGGGCTGGCAGCTCGACGATGCCGACAGTGAGCGGGCCGGGGGGCGTGATCGTGGCGCGCACCAAGACGGGCCTGTACCGCATGGACGCGTCGGGGTCGCTGCGGTTCTCCGTGAAGCCCAAGCTTGCGGGACTCCCGCACCCTGCGCCAGCCGCGGCGGCCTGGGAGACGGCGGGGCCAGGGGCCGTCACGCCCAGACAGGCGCAGGAAGGCGGGACGTTTACCGACACCTACTGAACTACTGAGTCACTTTTGTGGAGGTGGGGGCGAGAGGGACGGCTAGACCAGGTGCCCCGCGCACAAACGGATGGAAAGCAGCAAACAAACGTCCTGCTTCAGAAGGGCGGACAGCTACGCAACTGCCAGCTGGATCTGCAACAGAACGCACACTTGTATGGCGCTGTTAACTTCCGCCCCAGGCCACTTTTGACGCACCCTCTGAGGAGCACTGCCGAGGGAACGTGGAAACCAGGACGACGCGTGCTGCACGCCAGCCCGTGCATGACTTGCCACGGTACTGACGATATGCACTGCTTTGGTACTGTTGGGAGGACTACTGGGGGTGAGAGTGGTAGCCAGCGCCTTGATGTAGCGAGCTGCGTGAGGGTAGGCGTGACGATGGGGGCAAACACTTGGCGGCTGGAGCTGCTGCTTCGCCACGTAGCTGCTGGCAAACTCTGGGTGTGTGGTGCCTTGCGCTGCACACCCGCGATATGGCTGAGGTCGGTGAGTTGAACGTCCTAGAACCGGCCGCGCCCCTGGCTGCCTGCTGCCAAAGACTCCTGGAGCACTCTTGCCCTCTTCACACTCTTGCCCTTCCCAAGCTACTCTTCTGTCTAGAACGAAGACACACCCGGTCCTGACATGCTCCTTACAATGCGCTCGACAACATCCGACAAGCCCCAACGGATGCGAGCATTGACTTACTGACCCATGACCTCACGCAAAATGATAACTGAAGGTCTCTTTGCCCTGTGGCACGCTGTTGAGGCAGCGGCCAGTGAGCGCCCTGCTATCTGCGCCCCCCATAGCGCGCCAGGTGTCGTGTGCGTCGTGGGTGGTCCGTCCAGAGCACTGCTCCCTGAGGCCGGGGGTGTCAGGACGTCTCACGCCTGGTGGGTGGCACGTCCAGGGTTGAGAACCTCAGGACGCCCAGCAGCAGTGGCACCTGCAATGCGTGGGTGGGAGGGAGAGAGTGATTGCAATACAGCTGCGCAGCGCCGTGGGAGAGTGCTTTCATGCCTGGGCGTGCTGGGCAATGCGTGAAAGGGGCTTAACCCTAGAGACTTGCGCGTCAGTATGGCCGTTGTTACTCTTGGTTGGATACCGTAAGGACCTGCTCGCTTGCACACCGACTCTAAACCTTGCTTCTTTGATACGTTGCACTGCCTGCTACTGTACAGCCGTGGGGGAGCTGTGATGCGGTGGGTGCGCAGGGCTGCCGCTGCGTTCCAGCCACGTTTTGCATGCACTGGCGCTGGCGCGCTGGGCGTATTTGTTGAGCAGTGGGCACACAGTGCATGAGAGGAGCGCGCGCATGGCTGTCCGCTGCGACGCTGCACAATGCCTGCCCTACTACTACTACTGCAAGAACCTGCATCCCACTACGGTCCACCCAGGCCACCTCAGCCAGCGGTGCCCTCAGCCTCATCCCTGCTGCACAGGCCCGCCCACAGGCCCGCCAAACATCACGCACGCACACACCTGGAACAGCTCTTGGCTCCGTCCCCCGTGCTCTAGAGCAGGCGAACAAAAGCAGATAAAGTTGGAAACCTCCGAGTACGCCAGTCCTGCCAGCAAAGCGGCTCTGTGTGGCCCCCTGTCGCCCACCCTACAGTGTGCTCACACCCACCCACCTGGAAGAGAGCCAGGCCTGCCAGCAGGGCTGCCAGCGTCTCCGCGTGGCCACCTGTCGCCCACCCTATGCTATGCTCACACCCACCCACCTGGAAGAGCGCCAGGCCTGCCAGCACGGCTGCCAGCGTCTCCCCTGGCTCGTGGAAGAGCCGCGCCGTGAAGTGCATGTCGGCGCTGACCAGCGCCATGAGCGCCGCGCCCAGCACCACGGCCGCCGAGGCCACCACCAGGCGTAGCTCAGAGGCACGGCGGCAGGCAGCCAGCTTGACGGCGTCGCTCACGCCGCACACCAGCTCCGCCTGCGCTTGGCATGCGCGCGTGCGTGCGTGTGGGTTGAGCACAGTTTGCATCTCTCTGGTGGGGTGCCGCTTCAGCACATGAGATGCTCCACGCAGGCCACACACAGGTCAGGGCACGGCACGACACTACACGTGGGTGGGTGGGTGGTGTTTTACATCTGTTTGGGCGCCTCAGTGGGTGTATCAGATGTGTGTGCGCGATAGGAACGGCCAGGGAAACGGAGTGCACACGACGCGTGGAGCGGCCCTGTGCTTTCGTACATAGGCTCAGGCACAGCACAGGCAGCTCAGGCCCAGCACGGGCAGCCCACTGCCAGCTAGCTGCTGCGGCTCACCTGCAGGCAAGCCATGACTGACGCGCCCAGCAACACGTGGTCTGACAGCAGCTGCTGCGGCACCAGCGTGGCCATGTGTCCTGGCCCTGCCGCTGCCGCCGCCGCCGTGGCCCTCCGCAGCAGCGCCTGCGGGTGGTAGCGGAGCATGGCAGGCACGGCATGGCAGCACCTGACAACACATTGATTTGTTTGTTTGTGGTCGCTGGATGCCTGATTGGTACCGTTCGCTGTCATGGGCATGGCGGGCCATGCAAGCCCTTCTCATACAGCAGCACCTGACAACCCGTGGGCTGCAACAACACTCAGGCGCAGCTTTCCATGCTTAGGGAACCCTGCCGGAACAACGTACCAGACGCACGCTCGCACCGGGCTCTCTATGGCTATGGTGACGCTCCTTCACACAGCGTAAACTGAAGCAGCGAAGCGGCTGGGAGCGCACGCTCACCTGCTGTGCCATCAAGTGGCTGACGTAGAGAAGCATGCGCGTGCCAGTGACAAGGGCGTAGGCGAGGGCTGCGGTGCCCGGCAAGGTGGGTGCCAGCGTGCGGCCCTCGTCATCGTTGTGCCCCGGGGCGGCTGCCTTGGTGCGCTGCGGGCGGGGGAGGCCGGCAGTGCTGGCCAGTCGCAGCAGCAGCACCAGGAAGGGCAGCGCTGGGCCTGCGGTTGACAGGTGGATGAGGGGCAGTCACACGTGAGCTGTGAGCGGCACTATGGGTGTGCACAACTGTGCCACCGCAGCGCAAGTGCAGACATCAAGTCCTCATGTCGAACCAACATGCCTACTGCAACCGCAGCCAAACGCTGCGTGAACCACGCACCTGCCAGGGTGCGGAAGAGTCCCTTGTCGAACCACAGCATGACGTGCCACACGCCGCGCTTGCTGTCGGGCAGGCCGGCAAAGGCCAGCATGCCCAGCAGCACCGCCAGGAGCCACACCAGCAGCGGCAGCAGCAGCAGCGCGGCCATGGCTAGCCTGGACGGCACCAGCACGCCTGTAGTGCAGGGCGGCGGGGACGCCACACACAGTGCAGCATCGTAAGCACAAGCAGCACACAGTGACAGCACAGGATATCAGACCCATAGCCTGTATCACGTAGACGCATGAAGCAGCCAGCACAGACCCCGGACGCATGATGCAGCGCGCCACGACCAAGCCATGACCAAGTCGGGCGGGCCCTTCGCAAGCTAGCCCACGGCAAAGAGGCGCCTCAACAGCCACCCACCCCAGCTCACCAGGTGATTGGGCCGCCAGGGTGATCCTATTGAGGAAATCCTCCTCATCCTGCTCGTGCTGCCGTTGCTGCTGGTGCTGCGCACTGCCGGTGCCAGCTGCTGCTGCTATCTGCCCAGCAGCAGGCACTGCGCCAGCTGTGGCGGTTGCGCTGTGGCCAGTGGAGGGACGGCGCCTTTGCAGCCCGGTAGGCACGCCGTCAGCTGCTGCTGCTGAGCTTGAGGGGCCAAGGGAAGGTGAGTCGGCTGGCATGGTGGTTTGTGGGCGGTACACCAGCAAATCACTCAAAGAGAAGTTCGTGGGGGGGACCAGCAAACAGGCTGCGCCTCACAAAGAGAACCTGTTCTCTGAGAGGGACCGCGGACACAAACACGAAAAGAGCTGACAGGCACGTGACAGGGACACAATGCTTGTTCGCGATGCGAGAGCGTGCCCAAGTGAGCGGTTGTTCGGCAAGCAGCGTCGCCCAACTGTTCCGTTCCTTGCTTGGTTAGGTCCAAGCAGGAGGAGCGGGCAGCCGGGGTGTTTTGAGGTGCGGCGCTGCTGCGTCAGAGGCCACTTGAGGGCAGCCCAAGCAGGACGAACGAAGCGAGCGGTGGCGGCACGGATCGTTGTGCAGCCAGCGCCTTGAAGAGAGAGAGGCTGACCGCACGTGTGTGTGTGCACGCAGCCTCTGCGGAGGGGAGACTTCCTGCAAACACGTCGCAGCATGGCCGCCACGTGCACTGCATGTCAGTCAACTGCAACTGCCCCGTTGAACCTTGTCCTTGTGGGGAGTGGGTGGTCCCACGCACCTTGGCACGCGAGGCGTGAGCGGGCGGGTGCGCTCAGCTTAGGCGGAAGACGAGGAGCGACGGAAGACAAAGTACCAGAGCAGCAGGGCCAGCAGCACCAGGTTCACCAACACAACCGGTGCGATGTACCTGCGCGTGGCGTGGCGGGCGCGGTCTCACGTCATGCCGTGCGTCGGTGCGTGGTGCCGCGGCGAGCCACACGCGCCGCCAGCGAGGGATGGGGTGCAGGCATTGTGCTGCTGCGCACCTGCCGTATCAGAGCACCTCGGCCCACACGCACGCCCAGCTGCACTGCACGTCGTCTGCAGCTTCCGCGCCCGGCGCTGCGCGGCTTCCCGCCTCGACGTCACTGGAGGAGCCTGCTGCAGGACGCCAGTGGCATGCGCCTGACGAGCAGTTGCCCCCACGCTGCTGCTGCTGCTGCTGCTGCTGCTTGGCGCCCGCTGTTGGAGCTGTGGAGTGGCTGCTCGCGTGCGCCGAAGGGAGCAGTGGCTGCTGCGGCGGAGGAAGCAGCGCGTCGCCTGGCCCCTCCTGTTCGTGATCACCTGCCGTCGCGCGCATTTCCTTGTTTCACCCGCTTGATCGCGTGCACCTCGCCAAGACCTGGGCCCCCAAGCCACAGGTGCCACAAAAGCTCAGGACGCTCAGCTCAGGACAGCAGACACAACAACAGGAGGTGCACCAGCAGGAGGGCAGGGCAGGGCTCCAGCAGGCAGGCACGCACGCGAGCGGCTTTCGAACTCGAACCAGCAGCAGGCGCCGCGCCGCTGTAGCAGCAAACATGGACGTGGACGCAGTGGACGACCAGCAGCTCGGGGCGGAGGAGATGGAGGCGCTGCTGCTGGGGCCCCATGGCAACGCCGCCAACGACGAGGAAGCCTTGGGCGCGGGTGGCGTGTCGCCGTTAGAGCAATTCCACCACGGCCACAGCAGCGGCAGAGCTGGAGGCGGAGGTGCAGCAGCAGGCCCCAGCCAGGCCAGCGGGGGCGGCGCAGGGGCCCGGCACACGCAGCCGAGCAGCGGGCTGCTCGACGCCTTGCTTGGCGGCGGGGGAGGGGGAGGAGGAGGGGCGGGCGGGGCGGGGCCACAGGTGGAGGACGTGCAGCTGCTGGTGCGGGCCACGTTGAACGAGAAGAACGCACCCGAGATCTTGCAGTTTGAGCAGCAGCTGGTGGACAGGGTGGAGGACCGACTGACCAAGCAGGTGCGCAGAATGATGATAGAGGAGGAAGGGATGATGAGAGGTGCACACAGCATGTGAGAGGTCAAGGAGGGGAGGGAGAGGGACTTGCATAGTGGGAAAGCTGGGTAGAGTGGGCACGAGTGGTGGAGGCATTTGTTGGGCGTGCCGTGCCGCACGTCGCGCGTGCTGTGTTTGTGCGAAGCTTGCGAACGGGGCCATCAGCCCGCACGGGTCAGCAGCGAGGAAAAGATGAGGCGCCAGCCCAGGCCAGAGCCTGCACTCACCAAGCCACCGTGGCACCAACGGCCATCCACACACACACCGCACAGGAGGAGTATTGTGAGGCCCTGGAGAGCGACATGACCCAGGAGCTGGCGCGCATGATGTTCAACCTTGAGGTCCGGCGCATCAGGTGCGTCGTATGTGTGTAGGGGAGCGCCGATTGGATCAGGTGTGGAGCAGGAGGCGGTTGTGACAGGCCCCCGGGGTGCCGCTTGCGCAGTGTAGGGCAGCGATGCAGTGAGCACACAACGCCGTGCGAGACCTTGATCATGCACGCGCGCCGCATGCAAGAGAGGGAGGGAAGGAGGACACTGATTGCTGGTTCATCACCCCATGCATGCGTGCGTGAGTGCCCGCATGCAGGTACCTCGTCAAGCTGTACCACCGCACGCGGCTGATCAAGATTGAAAAGCTGGCTGCGACCATCCTGGACACGGCAGGCCTGCTGGAGCGACTCAGCGCGTGCGTGGGTGTGGTGCTGGCATGTTCGGGCTTGCCTGCTAGAGCGCTTGCGCACTGGGGATCAGGAAAGGGTAGGCGCCATCCCAGGTGGCGTAGGCAAGAGGCGGCTGCGCAGATGTGTCCCTGGCCTGCAAGGTGGTGGGTGTGGTACAACACTCCCGGGCTGCCTGGCGTGCTCCTCGTGCTCACTGCGTGGCT
>QAXK01008581.1:0-16589 GCA_004335735.1 Chlorella sp. KRBP | reverse complement strand
CGGCTTCCCCGGCGAGACCGAGGAGGACTTCGCCGAGACGCTGCGCGTGGTCGAGGCCTCGCGCTTCTCCAGCGCCTTCACCTTCCAGTACTCGATCCGCCCGGGCACCCCGGCCGCCACGATGGAGGACCAGGTGCCCAAGGCCGTCGTCCAGGAGCGGTTCGACCGGCTCATCGCCCTCCAGGAGGAGGTCTCGTGGGCCGGGAACCGCGCCCTCGAGGGCCGCGAGGTCGAGGTGCTCGTCGCGCCGGGGGAGGGACGCAAGGACGGTGAGACCTCCCGGATGTCCGGGCGGGCCCGCGACAACCGGCTCGTGCACTTCGCCGTGCCGGAGGGGGCCGAGCGACCCCGCCCCGGCGACGCCGTCACGGTGGGCGTCACCTATGGCGCACCGCACCACCTGGTTGCGGACAGCGGTGTGCGAGAGGGTGCCTACTCGGTCCGCCGTACCCCCGGCGGAGACGCGTGGGCGGCCCTGCAGGACGCCCCGGTGCCCGGGAAGCCCGGCGTCTCCCTCGGGATGCCCTCGGTCGGGCGGCCGACCGCACCGGTCGCGGCGCCGGCCTGCGGCGCCTGAGGGCGCTGCCGCTCAGCCCAGGAGGGCGACGAGCCCGCCCACGAGGGCGCAGGCCGCGACGACCGCGCCGACGATGCCCGCGGTGCGCAGGCTGCTGCGTCGTCGCTCCTCGGCCACCGCCGACTCGGCGACCGTGGTGCGCACGGCGTCGTAGAGGGGGGTCGGGTCGAACGGCTCGATGTCGAGCTTCGGCAACCCGGAGTGCCAGTGCGACACGACGCGTCCCTTCCGAGGAGTGGCGGTGGAGACACGACCATAGGGATGCCTTCGGCGCGCAGGGGCCGATCGACGGCCCGCGACACGACTCGTGGCCGAAGGGTGGCCGCGATCGTGTCCGAACGGACGAGACCCCCGACCGCACCGCGGTCGGGGGCCTCGCGGCCTCGGATCAGCTCATCGCTCGCCGATCGCCTCGTCGGCCTTGGCCTGGGCCTGGTCGACCTGGTCGGCGTACTTGCCTCCCGTCATCGAGTCGGCGGCGTCGCCGCCGCGCTCGATGGCCTGGTCGCTGAGCGACTCGACCTTGTCGGGATGCTGTTCGGCCAGCTCGGTGAGCTTCTCCTTGGCGCTGTCGAGAAATCCCACTGGCGACCTCCTTCCGTCCGGTGACAGGGCGTGCTCCCGCGGGAGCAGGTCCAGTCCACACCCGATCCGGTCGACGCGCCAGCCCCTTTCCCGCCGTCGGGGCAGCGACCGGCCTCTGGAAGAATCCCGGGCATGACCATCCGTCCCGTCGTCATCACCGGCGACCCCGTCCTCCACCGTCGCGCCGAGCCCGTCGAGGTCATCGACGACGCCATCCGCGAGCTCGTCGCGGACATGTACGAGACGATGGATGCCGCGCGCGGGGTCGGCCTGGCCGCCCCGCAGATCGGCGTCGGCCTGCGCATCTTCACGTGGCAGCTGGCCAACGACGACGGCATCCCGCCGCGCGGCGTCGTCATCAACCCCTACCTCGTGGCGGCCAAGCCCGCTGCGGGGGAGCCGGACCCGCACGAGGAGTCCGAGGGCTGCCTGTCCGTCCCGGGTGAGTCCTACCCGCTGCGGCGCGGCGAGCAGGCGGTGCTCACCGGGCAGGACCTCCACGGGAACGAGCTGCGCTACGAGGCGACCGGCTGGTTCGCCCGGATGCTCCAGCACGAGTACGACCACCTCAACGGCTTCCTCTACGTGGACCGGCTCACCGGCCGCCCCGCCCGGAAGGCGAAGAAGGCGGTCAAGGCCAACGGCTGGGGCACACCCGGCCTGTCGTGGATGCCCGGCGAGGACCGCGACCCCTTCGGCCACGACGACGACACCCCCGACGACGAGCGCGCGGACTGAGGTGGACGCCGACGCCGGCTCGGGCCTCGTCGTCGCGGTCGTCGGACCGACCGCCACGGGAAAGTCCGACCTCGGCGTCGCGCTCGCGCACCGGCTGGGTGGCGAGGTCGTCGGGGCCGACGCCTCCCAGCTGTACCGCGGGATGGACATCGGGACGGCCAAGCTCGGCCCGGCGGAACGCGAGGGCGTGCCGCACCACCAGCTCGACGTCCTCGACGTCACCGACGAGGCGACCGTCGCCGGGTACCAGCGGCACGCCCGCGCCGATCTCGCCGGCGTGCTCGGACGCGGCCGCCTGCCGCTCGTCGTCGGCGGGTCCGGCCTCTACGTGCGCGCTCTGCTCGACCGGCTCGACATCCCGCCGACCGATCCCGACGTGCGCCGGCGGCTCGAGGAGCGCGCCGCGGCCGAGGGCACGCCGGTGCTCCTCGAGGAGCTGCGCGCCGCCGACCCCGAGGCGGCGGCCGCCATCGAGCCCAACAACACGCGGCGCATCGTGCGGGCCCTCGAGGTCGTCGTCCTCACGGGTCGCCCGTTCAGTGCGACGCTGCCCACCCGGGAGTCGGTGCGCCCCACCGTGACCGTCGGGCTGCGGCTCGAGCGCGAGGCCCTCGACCGCCGCATCGAGCGGCGCACCCGGGCGATGTTCGACGCCGGGCTGGTCGAGGAGACCCGCCACCTGCTCGACCGCGGTCTGCGCGACGGGCGCACCGCCAGCCGCGCGGTCGGGTACGCCCAGGCGCTGGCCGTCGTCGACGGGACGATGGCCCTCGACGACGCCGTGGCCGACACCGCCCTGCGCACCCGGCGGCTCGTCCGCCGACAGGAGTCGTGGTTCGGCGCCGACCCCCGCACGACGTGGGTCGACGCCGCGGCACCCGACCTCGTCGACCGGGTCGTCGAGCTCGTCGAGGCGGCGGGTGACCGGCTCCGCCGCGGGGGATGGGACGATGGGCCGCATGGCTGACCGGCTCGCGTTCACGAAGGGGCACGGGACCGAGAACGACTTCGTCCTCGTGCCCGACCTCGACGGGGCCCTCGGGCTGTCCGCGGGCCGGGCCGCCTGGCTCGCCGACCGCCGGGCCGGCATCGGCGCCGACGGCGTCATCCGGGTGGTCCCCACCGCACTGGCCGACGAGCCCGACGTCCGCGCCCAGGCCGACGACGCGCGCTGGTTCATGGACTACCGCAACGCCGACGGCTCGGCCTCCGAGATGTGCGGCAACGGCACCCGGGTGTTCGCCGAGTACCTGCGCCGCGAGGGGCTCGAGGAGTCCGACGAGTTCGTCATCGCCACGCGCGCCGGCGCGAAGACCGTCCGGCGCGACGACGGTCAGTGGTCGGTCGGTCTCGGTCCGTGGCGGCTCTCCGACGCACCGACCGCCGAGCGCGACGGCTTCGACGCCCTCGTCCACGTCGGCGGCGGGGACCCCTACTCCGCCCTGTCGGTGGACCTCGGCAACCCCCACACGGTCGTCGCCCTCCCCGAGGAGGTCGACCTCGACTCCCTCGACCTCACCTCGGCGCCCTCCGTCCGGCCGGAGCCGCGCAACGGCACGAACGTGGAGCTGGTGCGGCCCATCGGCCCCGGCCACGTGTCGATGCGGGTGCACGAGCGCGGCGTCGGCGAGACCCGGTCGTGCGGCACGGGCGCCTGCGCGGCCGCCATCGCCACGAGCTTCTGGGCCGGCTCCCTCGACACCGGGTCGACCTGGCTCGTCGACGTCCCCGGGGGCCGGCTGACCGTCCGGCTGCTCGCCGACCACGGTGTCGAGCTGGCCGGTCCCGCGGTGCTCGTCGCCGACGGGTCCGTGCCGACCGCCCTGCTGCCCGCCTGACGACCCGCGCACCCGCTCGACGCGACAGCACTCGGCGCCGGGGTTACGGTGCCGTGATGGGGACCCCACGCGCTGCCGTACCCGTCCGTCCTGCCCGCCGCCGCGTCGCGGCCGGCCTCGCCCTCGGGATCGCCGCGACCCTCGCGGTGGCCTCGCCGAGCGTCGCGAGCGCCGAGCGCCACGGCCATCCCGGGCACGGCGGGCCCCCGCCCGTCGGTCACCGGCTGCCCAAGGTCGCGGTGATGACCGGCTCCGGCGGCGCCGTGGCCAGCGTGGACCCGGTGGCCAGCCAGGTCGGCATCGACGTCCTGCGGGCCGGCGGCAACGCCACGGACGCCGCCGTCGCGACGGCGGCCGCTCTCGGGGTCACCGAGCCCTACTCGACGGGCATCGGTGGCGGCGGGTTCTTCGTGCACTACGACGCCCGCAAGCGCACGGTCCAGACCATCGACGGCCGCGAAGCCGCGCCGGCCACGTACGACGAGAACCAGTTCCGGGGCCCCGACGGCACGGCGATGGACTTCGACACGGTCGTGAACTCCGGCCAGTCGGTCGGCGCCCCGGGCACGCCGGCGACGTGGGAGCGGGCCGTGGATCGCTGGGGCACACGCCGCCTCGGGGAGCTCCTGAAGCCCGCGGAGCGCATCGCCCGCGACGGTTTCGTCGTCGACCAGACCTTCCACCAGCAGACCCTCGACAACGCCGAGCGCTTCTCGACCTTCCCCGAGACCGCCCGCGTCTTCCTCCCCGGTGGCACCGCGCCCGCGGTGGGGTCGGTCTTCCGCAACCCGGACATGGCCCGCGCCCTGCGCGAGCTGCGGACCCAGGGCGTCGACGCGCTCTACGACGGGCGGATCGGCCGCGACCTCGTCGCCGAGGTGCGCAACCCGACGACGGTGCCCGGGAAGAGCGTGCCGAAGGGTGAGCTGACGACCCGCGACCTCGCGCGCTACCGCGTCCTCGACAAGGCGCCGGTCCACTCGCGCTACCGCGGCAAGGACGTCTACGGGATGCCGGTGCCGAGCAGCGGGGGCACCGGGCTCGGCGAGATCCTCAACCTCGTCGAGGCCTACGACAGCCGCACCGGTCGGGACACCTCCGACGTCGGCCAGGTGCAGTACCTGCACCGGTTCTCCGAGGCGTCGGCCACCGCGTTCGCGGACCGCAACCGGTACGTCGGCGACGTGCGGGGCGTGCCCACGAAGGAGCTGCTCTCCCAGGGGTTCGCCGACGAGCGGGCCTGCCTCTTCTCCGGTACCGCCGCGATGACCCGCCCCGTGCCCTTCGGCAGCCCCGACGGTCGGTACTCCGACTGCGCCGAGGGCACGCCGTCCGGCATCCTCCCGCACGACGGGACCTCGACGACCCACCTCTCCGTCGTCGACCGCTGGGGCAATGCCGTCGCCTACACCTCGACCATCGAGCAGACCGGCGGCTCCGGCATCACGGTCCCGGGCTGGGGGTTCCTCCTCAACAACGAGCTGACCGACTTCGACTTCGTGCCGGTGACGCCCGGTGTCCCCGACCCGAACCTGCCCGGCCCCTCGAAGCGACCGCGGTCCTCGATGACGCCGACGATCGTCCTCGACGACGGTCGCCTCGACCTCGTCGCGGGCAGCCCGGGCGGTGCCTCGATCATCACGACCGTGGCGCAGATCCTGCTCGGGCACTACGAGCGGGACCTGTCCATCGGTGACGCGCTCGCGGCCCCGCGCCTCTCGAGCCGCAACGGCGCGAGCGAGCAGGCCGAGCCGGCGATCGCGGGTGGTGCCACGGGCGCCGGTCTGACGGCGCTGGGCCACCGGCTCACCTCGACCCCGGAGATCGGGGCGGCCACGGCCATCCAGGCCCTCGGGCACGGGCGCTACACCGCGGCGGCCGAGCCGACGCGGCGCGGTGGCGGGTCGGCGATGGTCGTGCGTCCGGGCCGCTGAGGCTCAGGCGGGGTGGCGGACCTCGAGGAGCCGGAATCCCCTGACCGACGTCGCGCGGCGGCAGGGCATCCCCAGCTCGGCCTCGACCCAGCGCTGGAGGCTGTCCGACCCGAGGTTCTTCTGGACGACGAGCTGCGCGGTGCCGTCGGGCGTCAGCCGGGGGAGCCAGGTGCGCAGCAGGTCGTGGAGCACGGCCTTGCCGACGCGGATCGGCGGGTTGGACCAGATGAGGTCGAAGCGGGCGTCGGCCGGGACGTCGTCGGCGGTGCCGGCCCGCACGCCGTGCAGACCCAGGGACGCGGCGTTGCGGCGACACAGGTCGAGGGCGCGCTCGTTGACGTCGAGGGCGTGGACCGTGGCGGTGGGGGAGAGCATCGCCAGGGTGAGCGCCACCGGGCCCCAGCCGCAGCCGAGGTCGAGGAAGGTGCCGGAGGGGGGTGGGGCGGGTGCCTCGTCGAGGAGGACGCGCGTGCCCTTGTCGAGCCCGCCGGGGGAGAAGACGCCGCCGGCCACCTCGACCTCGACGATGCGTCCGGCGAGCCGGACCCGCAGCGGACGGCGCTCGGCGTCGCTCGCGGGGGAGGCCGTGAAGTAGTGGTCGTGGTCGCTCATCGCGGGGCCCACGGTAGCGCCGGGGCGGAAGAAACCTGTCGCCGCGGGGCGTTGACCGATGAGACCCTAGGGAGCATATGACTGCCAAGAACATCCTCTCCGGGCGGGCCGAGGCGCTCGCCGACACCGAGACCTTCGACGAGTCCGGCTTCGTGCTGGACGACGACGCGCTGACCTTCGACGGCGACCAGCTCGACCGTGAGGAGCGCGCCGCTCTCCGTCGCGTCTCCGGGCTCTCCACCGAGCTCGAGGACGTCACCGAGGTCGAGTACCGCCAGCTGCGCCTCGAGCGGGTCGTCCTCGCCGCCGTCTGGTGCGACGGCACCCTCGTCGACGCCGAGAACTCGCTCCGGGAGCTCTCGGCCCTCGCCGAGACCGCCGGGTCGGAGGTGCTCGCGGGTGTCATCCAGCGGCGCGCCAACCCCGACCCCGCGACCTACCTCGGCAAGGGCAAGGCCGCCGAGCTGCGTGACGTCGTCATCGCCGAGGGCGCGGACACCGTCATCTGCGACACCGAGCTGGCCCCGAGCCAGCGGCGCGCGCTCGAGGACGTCGTCAAGGTCAAGGTCATCGACCGCACCGCCCTGATCCTCGACATCTTCGCCCAGCACGCGAAGAGCCGGGAGGGCAAGGCGCAGGTCGAGCTGGCCCAGCTCCAGTACCTCCTGCCGCGCCTGCGCGGCTGGGGTGAGTCGATGTCCCGGCAGGCCGGTGGCCAGGCCGCCGGTGGTCAGGGCATGGGCTCGCGCGGCCCGGGCGAGACCAAGATCGAGCTCGACCGGCGCCGGATCAACAGCCGGATCGCCAAGCTGCGCCGCGAGATCAAGGACATGAAGACCACCCGCGACACCAAGCGGGGCGGACGGCGCGCGAACCGGGTGCCGAGCGTGGCCATCGCCGGGTACACGAACGCCGGCAAGTCCAGCCTGCTCAACCGGCTGACCGGCGCGGGCGTCCTCGTCGAGAACCAGCTGTTCGCCACCCTCGACCCCACGGTGCGACGTGCCGAGACCCCGGACGGCCGGCTCTACACCCTCGCCGACACCGTCGGGTTCGTCCGGCAGCTGCCGCACCAGCTCGTCGAGGCGTTCCGCTCCACGCTCGAGGAGGTGGCCGACGCCGACCTGCTGCTGCACGTCGTCGACGGCTCGCACCCCGACCCCGAGGGGCAGATCTCGGCGGTGCGCGCCGTCCTCGCCGACGTCGACGCCACCGACGTCAAGGAGGTCATCGTCGTCAACAAGGCCGACCTCGCCGACCCCGAGGTCCTCGACCGGCTGCGGCGCCACGAGAAGCACTGCATCGTCGTGTCGGCGCGCACGGGGGCCGGGATGGAGGCGCTGGAGCGGCTCGTCGCGGACGAGCTCCCGCAGCCGGACGTCGACGTCGACGTCCTCGTGCCCTACGAGCGCGGCGACCTCGTGAGCCGGGTCCACGAGACGGGCGAGGTGCTCACGAGCGAGCACGTGGCCGAGGGCACCCGCCTCACCGCGCGGGTCGACGCCGAGCTGGCCGACGACCTCTCGGCGTTCGCCGTCTGACGGGGTCCACCCCTCCGCCACTGTTGCGAGCAGTTCGCAATAGGGTGGGGGAGTGACGACCCCCCGGACCCTCACGACGCCCCGGCTTCGGCTGCGACCACTCGCCCCGGACGACCGCGGGCTCTGGGTCCGGCTGCACACCGACCCCCAGCAGTACCCGTTCGCGCCCTGGGCCGTCGCCCGCAGCGCCGAGCAGGCCGAGGAGAAGCTCGAGCGGGCGCTCGCGCACTGGGTCGAGCACGGGTTCGGCTACGGGGTCGTCGAGGACCGGGGGAGCGGGGAGGCCCTGGGCGTCGCGGGGGTCACCCACGGCCCGGAGCGCGAGCACCTCAACCTGTACTACCGGTTCGACCTGCCGTGGCACGGGCGCGGCCTGGGTCCCGAGGTGGCACGCGCCGCAACCGCCGACGTCCTCGAGCACGGACCGGACCTGCCGCTGGTCGCCACCGCGCGCCCGGACCACCGCGCCTCGGTGCGCACGGCCGAGCGGGCCGGCCTGACGCTCGTCGGGGCGGCCGCGCCGGGTGCGGTGCTGCCGGGCGTCCCGGCGTCCGTCGTGGAGCGGGTGCGCGCCGGTGACCCGGAGGACGTACCGCCCCCGGTCTTCCTCGTGGCGTCGCGGGTCGAGGTGTGCCGCAGCCCCTTCGAGCCGGCCGTCCGCGACGAGGTGCTCGACCTCTGGTGCGCCGTCAACGACGCTGGCGGTGCGGTGGGCTTCCTGCCCGGCGCCCCGCGCGACCGGGTCGAGCAGGCGCTGGCCGCCCACGAGGAGTCGATGGCCGCCGCGCGCGCGGTCGCCGTGCTGCTGCGCGACCCGCGCGGGGTCCTCGTCGCCCTCGGCTGGTGGGTGGAGGGGCCCAACCCGCTCCTGGCCCATCGCCGCACGGCCTACCGGGTGATGTCGCACCCGCAGCGCCGGGGCCGCAACCTCGGCCGCCTGCTCATGGCCGCGATGCACCGGGTCGCGCGGGAGGACGGTGTGGAGGTCGTCGAGCTGGGCGTGCGTGGCGGCACGGGGGTCGACGCGTTCTACGCCGGCTTCGGGTACGAGGAGGTCGGCCGGCTGCCCGGCGGCATCCGGCTCGCCCCCGGTGACGAGCGCGACGACATCTGGATGGCCCGCCGGCTCGACGGGTCCTCGCTGCTCAGCTGAGCCCGACGATGCGGCCGTCCTCGTCGACGTCGATGTGCTCGCTCGCGGGGACCTTCGGCAGGCCGGGCATCGTCATGATGTCGCCGGTCACCATGACGACGAACCCGGCGCCGGCGGCGAGGCGCACCTCGCGGACGTGCACGGTGTGGTCGATCGGCGCGCCCCGCAGCGTGGGGTCGGTCGAGAACGAGCTCTGGGTCTTGGCCATGCAGACCGGCAGGTGGCCGAAGCCCTCGGCCTCGATGGCGGCGAGCCGCCTGGCGGCCTTGGCGTCGAAGGTGACGCCGGCCGCGCCGTAGACGCGGGTGGCCACGGCCTCGGCCTTCTCGGCGAGGGAGATGTCGTCGGGGTAGACGAGCTGCATCTCGCCCGGGCTGTTCTCGATGGCGTCGAGCACGCCGCGGGCGAGGTCCTGGGCACCGGCCCCGCCGTCGGAGTAGTGCGTCGCCTCGAAGGCCCGGAAGCCCTCCTCGTCGACGAGCCGCAGCAGGGCCGCGACCTCGGCGTCGGTGTCGGTGGGGAAGCGGTTGAGCGCGACGACCGCCGGCAGGCCGTAGACGTCGCGGACGTTGCGCAGGTGCCGGCGCAGGTTGCTCATCCCCGCCGTCAGGGCCTCGACCGACTCCTCCTTGAGGTCGGCGACGGCCACACCGCCGTGGTACTTCAGGGCCCGGACGGTGGCGACGACGACGACGGCCGACGGGCGCAGGCCGGAGGTGCGGCACTTGATGTCGATGAACTTCTCGGCGCCGAGGTCGGCGCCGAAGCCGGCCTCGGTGACGACGTAGTCGGCCAGCTTCAGGGCCGTGCGGGTGGCCATCACCGAGTTGCAGCCGTGGGCGATGTTGGCGAACGGCCCGCCGTGGATCATCGCGGGGGTGTGCTCGAGGGTCTGGACGAGGTTGGGCGCCAACGCATCCCGGAGGATGACGGTCATCGCACCGTGCGCCTTGAGGTCGCGGGCGGTGACCGGCTGCTTGTCGCGGGTGTAGCCGACGACGACGTTGCCGAGGCGCTCCTTGAGGTCGGCGATCGAGGTCGCGAGGCAGAGGATCGCCATCACCTCGGAGGCGACGACGATGTCGAAGCCGTCCTCGCGGGGGATGCCGTTGGCGACCCCGCCGAGGCCGACCACGACGTCGCGCAGGGCGCGGTCGTTGAGGTCCACGACCCGCTTCCAGGTGATGGTGCGCGGGTCGATGCCGAGGGCGTTGCCCTGGTGGAGGTGGTTGTCGAGGATCGCCGCGAGGAGGTTGTTCGCGGCGGCGATGGCGGCGAAGTCGCCGGTGAAGTTGAGGTTGATGTCGGTCATCGGGACGACCTGGGCGTAGCCGCCACCGGCCGCGCCGCCCTTGATGCCGAAGACCGGGCCCATCGACGGCTCGCGCAGCGCCACCATCGCCTTCTCGCCGAGCGAGGCGAGGGCGTCGGCGAGGCCGACCGAGGTGGTCGTCTTGCCCTCGCCGGCGGGGGTGGGGGAGATGGCGGTGACGAGGACGAGGCGGCCCTCGGGACGGTCGGCGAGGCTGCGCACGTACTCGAGCGAGACCTTCGCCTTCGTGTGACCGTAGGGGACGAGCGCGGCGGGATCGATGCCGAGCTTCTCGTGGGCGAGCTCGGCGATCGGCGTCAGCGTCGCGGCCTCGGCGATCTCGATGTCTGCGGGGACGGTCCGGGGCTGCGCGCTCGTGGTCACGCCCGCCATCGTGACATCCGGGGCGGGGCGGCGACAAGACAACACGGCGCGCAAAACGCAACGCGACGCACGATGCGCAACAGTGGGTGGTGCCGGCCGGTGGCTGGGGACACCGCGAGGGCCGGGGCCGCGGCACGGCCTAGGCTGCTCGGGTGCCCTCCCTCGACGACCTGCTCCACGCCGCGGTCACGGGGGTCGGTGGCACCGAGCGCCCCGGCCAGGTCGAGATGGCCCGCGCGGTCGCGCACGCCGTCGACAGCGGCGAGCACCTCCTCGTCCAGGCCGGCACGGGGACCGGGAAGTCGCTCGCGTACCTCGTCCCCGCCGTCCAGCACGCGATGGACACCGGGAAGACCGCCATCGTCGCGACGGCCACGCTCGCCCTCCAGGCCCAGATCGTCGACCGCGACATGCCCCGGCTCGCGGAGGCCCTCGCACCCGTCGTGGGCCGGCGCCCCACCTACGCGCTCGTCAAGGGCCGGCGCAACTACGTCTGCCTCCACAAGCTCGAGGGCGGCTTCCCCGACGACGACGCCGACACCCTCATGTCGCTCGGGGAGGTCGACCGCGCCGCGTCCCGGCTCGGCGCCGAGGTCGTCCGGCTCCGGGAGTGGGCCGAGCGCACCGAGTCCGGCGACCGCGACGAGCTCGTCCCCGGCGTCTCCGAGCGGGCGTGGCGCCAGGTCTCGGTCAGCGCCGAGGAGTGCCTCGGGTCGCGCTGCCCGATGGTCGCCGAGTGCTTCGTCGAGCGCTCCCGCGAGGCCGCCAAGGACGTCGACGTCATCGTCACCAACCACTCGTTCATGGCCATCGACGCCTTCGAGGGCCGTCAGATGCTCCCCGAGCACGACGTCCTCGTCGTCGACGAGGGCCACGAGCTCGTCGACCGCGTCACCTCGACCATCACCGACGAGCTGACCCCCGGCACCGTCCGGGCGGCCTCGAAGCGCGCCGGCCGCCAGTCCGACTCCGCCGAGGCCCTCGACGACGCCGCGACCCTGCTCGAGTCCGTCCTCGAGCCGATGCCCGAGGCGCGGCTCACCGGCATCCCCGACGCGCTGGCCGTGGCGCTGGGGCGCATCCGCGACGTCGCGCGCGCCGCGCAGACCGAGCTCAAGCCGCAGCAGGGCGAGGAGCCCGACGGCGCCAAGCAGGTCGCGCGGGCCGCCGTCGAGGACCTCTTCGACACCGCCGCCCGGATGCTCGAGGAGCGCGAGCTCGACGTCGTCTGGCTCTCGAAGGACCCACGGCGCGGGCCGGTGCTGCGGGTCGCCCCGATGAGCGTCGCGATGCTGGTGCGCGACAAGGTGTTCGACGAGCGCACGGTCGTCATCACCTCGGCCACGCTCGAGCTCGGCGGCACCTTCGACGCCGTCGCGGGGACCATCGGCCTGCGCGGCGAGGGGGCGCCGGCGTGGCGCGGCCTCGACGTCGGCAGCCCGTTCGACTACCCGAAGCAGGGGATCGCCTACGTCGCGAAGCACCTGCCGCCGCCCGGGCGCGACGGCACGGCACCGCAGACCTTCGACGAGATCGAGGCCCTCGTCCGCGCCGCCGGCGGTCGCACCCTCGGGCTGTTCTCGTCGATGCGGGCGGCCAGGGAGGCCACCGAGGTGATGCGGGAACGCCTGGAGGACACCGACATCGTCGTCCTGTGCCAGGGCGAGGACCAGATCTCCACACTGGTCCGCGAGTTCGCGAAGGACCCCCGCACCTGCCTGTTCGGCACGCTGTCGCTGTGGCAGGGCGTCGACGTGCCGGGCTCCTCCTGCCAGCTCGTCATCATCGACCGCATCCCGTTCCCGCGCCCCGACGACCCGCTCGCCTCGGCCCGGTCGCAGGCCATCGCCCGGATGGGCGGCAACGGGTTCATGGCCGTCTCCGCCACGCACGCCGCGCTGCGGCTGGCCCAAGGCGCCGGCCGTCTCATCCGGCGGGGTGACGACCGCGGGGTGGTCGCCTTCCTCGACTCGCGGATGATGACCGCGCGCTACGCGGGCTTCCTCCAGCGCTCGCTGCCCCCGTTCTGGCCCACCGCCGACCGGGCGATGGTGCTCTCGGCCCTGGCCCGCCTCGACGAGATCGCCCCTCCGCCGCTGCCGGTCGCCGAGCCCGCGCTGCGCGGGCTCACCGGTGCCGTCGCGGGGACGTCGATGGCGACGGCGGCACCCGCGACCTCCACCGGGCCCACGGTCATCGAGCGGCCGGTCGCCGAGGACCCGCCGCCGCCCGCGTCACCCCGCACGGCCGTCACCCATGGACAGGCGTGGACGGCCGAGCTCGACGAGGAGCTGCGCGACGGCGTCGACCTCGGGCTCTCCCTCGACGAGCTCGTCGAGTCGATGGAGCTGCCGCGCGAGGCGGTCGAGGCGCGGCTGGCCGGGCTCGGGCTCGAGGCCGGCCGGGGGCCCACGCTGAGCTTCGACTGACCGGCGCGTGGTGGCATCCACCCGCGCGGCACCCCCACGACGTGTCAGGGTGCGGAGGTGGTCATGAGGGGGTCCGGGCCCGACGCGGCGTACGAGGACTTCGTGCGCGCCAGCACCGTGCCGCTGCTGCGCGTGGCGTGGCTGCTCACGGGCGACCACCACGCGGCGCAGGACCTCGTCCAGGAGACCCACGTGCGGATGGCGGCGCGCTGGTCCTGGATCGTGCGCGACGACGGCGACCCGATGCCGTACGCCCGCACGGTGCTGCACCGCCTGCACGTCGACCGGTGGCGGTGGCGCTCGCGGCGGCCCGAGCGTCTGGTCGGCGAGCTGCCCGAGCGTGAGCACCCGGGCGGCGACCACGACCTGCGGCTGACACTCATGGCGGCCCTGGCCACCCTCACCCCGCGGCAGCGCGCCGTGCTCGTCCTGCGCTTCCTGGAGGACCGCACCGAGGTGCAGACCGCCGAGGTGCTCGGGTGCTCTGCGAGCACCGTGAAGTCCCAGACCCGGCACGCGCTGGCCCGCCTCCGCGCGCTCAACCCCCACCTCGTGGCCGAGCTCGCGCCGGCCGGGACGGAGGCACCGTGAACGCGTTGACCGAGGCGCTGCGCGACGCGGCGGAGGACGCCCCGACGAGGCTCGGGGACGACGGCGACCCCGGTACGACGTGGCGCCGCGGGCGCCGTCGCCGGCTGGCCTCCGCGGTCGGGGCGGGCGCGACCCTGGTCGTCGTGCTCGGGCTGCTGGCCGGGGTGCTCCTGACGCCCTTCGGCGCCCCGCGCGCGGCCGTGCCGGCCGGTCCGGCGCGCGACGGCGTCGCCTCCTACCCGCAGCGGATCGGCCACCAGTGGTGGGTCCGCAACCTCCCGAGCAGCGGGACCCCGGTCGCGGGAGTCCTCAGTGTGGTGGACGGAGACGAGGCCTCGTGGCAGGCGGTCAGCGCCGACGGGACGCGGTACGACCTGCCGGGCAGCGACGGGGCGACCTGGCCGGCGGTCTCGGACGACGGCACACGGGTCGGGTACCTCACCGCCGGGGAGGCAGGCTCCTACCGCGTCCTCGACCTGGTGACCGGACGCACCACGGCCTGGCCACAGGTCGGCACGGCGAACCTCGCACCCGGGGACGCGGGGTTCCTGGGCGGTCGCCCCTACGGGGTCGGCAACCAGTACCCGGGGTTCTTCTCCCCGGACGGCACCCGCCTGGCGGTCGGGGGCCACGGTGCCGACGGGTGGGGAGGCATCCTCGTCCTCGAGGCCGGCCGGGCCACCGAGGTCCCGGGCATGGACATGGCGGCCGGGTGGGTCGACGCGGACCGGCTGCTCGGCCGCGTCGTGGACGCATCGGCGAACCGCCTCGACGGGGACGGTGTCCGGATCGTCGTGTGGGACGCCCGCACCGGACTCACCCGGCCGCTCGGCACTCTGCAGGTCCCCGCTCCGGCAGGGTCCGTCAACGAGCTGAACGGCCAGTGGTGGGGGCAGATCCGCCGGGACGGCACGCTCTGGGCGGCATACAAGCAGCAGCCGGAGGACCTCGCGGGGAGCCACGAGCCCGTGCCCCGGACGGCGGGATGGCGGCTCCCGGACCTCGAGCCGGTCGGTCTCGACGGCCGCCCGGACGGGGACCGCGCGCCGACCCGGCTGGTCGTCCCACCACAGTTCGGCCTCGCGTGGGCCGGGGACCGGCCGGCGGCCCTCGGGGAGGACACGATGCTGCAGGTCGCCGTGGACGGTGGGGGACCCCTCGTCGTCGCGGAGGGCTCTGTCACCACCCCCGCGGTCGTCTGGGCGCAGGACGCGCTCGACGGGGGGCCGACGTGGACGCCGTTCGGCACGTCGACCTCGTGGCTCGCCTGGTGGTGGCGGGAGGTGGTGCTGGCGGCCGTCGCCGCGCTGGGTGGCTGGTGGCTCCGCCGGTGGTGGGTCCGGCGGCCGCGACCTCCGGCAGCGGAGCGGTCGGTGGTGGGTGGCAGAGTGGCGCCATGACCCAGGACGTCGTCGCCGTGGCCCACCGGGTGCCCCCGTACGTCCTCGTCTCCGGTCCCGAGGGGGTGCTCGCCGAGCGGGCGCTGGCCGCGACCCTCGACGAGCTGCGGGTCACCAGCCCCGACCTCGAGGTCATCCGGGTCCACGCCGCCGCCTACGAGCCCGGCGAGCTCGTCCTGCACACGAGCCCCTCGCTGTTCGGCGGGGCGAAGTGCATCGTCGTCCACGACCTCGACGAGGCCTCCGAGGACCTGCAGACCGACCTCCTCTCGGTCGTCACCGACCACCCGGAACCCGACCTCACCCTCGTGGTCCTCCACAAGAGCGGCCAGCGCGGCAAGAAGGTCCTCGACGCGCTGCGCGGCGCGGGCGCCCGGGTGCTCGACGCGCCGGCGATCAAGACCGACCGCGACAAGACCGACTTCGCGGCGCACGAGTTCCGCCGGGCGCGGCGCAAGGCCACCGCCGAGGCGGTGCACGCGCTCGTCGAGGCGGTCGGGAAGGACGTCCGCGAGCTCGCGGCCGCCTGCCAGCAGCTCGTCGACGACACGACGGGCGTCATCGACGAGCAGGTCGTCCTCACCTACCACGGCGGCAAGGTCGAGGCCACGGGCTTCCGGGTCGCCGACGCCGCGCTCGCCGGCGACACCGGGGAGGCGCTGCGGCTGCTGCGGCACGCCATCGCCGTGGGTGTCGACCCCGTGCCCATCGTCGCCGTGCTCGCCCAGCAGGTGCGCCAGCTCGTCAAGGTGGGCTCGGCGGGCCGGGGCCGCTCCGGTGACGTCGCCCGCGACGTCGGGATGGCTCCGTGGCAGGTCGACCGCGCCCGCCGGACCCTCTCCGGGTGGAGCGCGGAGGGCCTCGCGACCTGCCTCCAGGCCCTCGCCGCCGCCGATGCGGAGGTCAAGGGCGGCGGCCGCGACCCGGTCTTCGCCGTCGAGCGGGTCGTGCTCCTCATCACCCGCCAGCACGGCCGGCACCGCCAGGAGTGAGAGGGGCGGCGGCCGTTTTGGCACCCGATGCCCCCGCTGGTACCTTTGACGACTGCGTGCGCGTGTGGTCGCGCGCGCACGAG
This sequence comes from Chlorella sp. KRBP, assembly GCA_004335735.1. NCBI lineage: Eukaryota > Viridiplantae > Chlorophyta > Trebouxiophyceae > Chlorellales > Chlorellaceae > Chlorella > Chlorella sp. KRBP. The sequence continues at coordinate 420 of QAXK01008581.1, read as the reverse complement.
CACCATCCAGCGCGAGTCAACCACGGGTGCCCCACGCCCGGTCCCGACTCGCGTCTGCCGCCCTCTAACGGCAACCCGATCCCGACCGAAGGCAGTACATCCAGTGGCGAACATCAAGTCCCAGCTCAAGCGCATCAAGACCAACCGCCGCGCCACCGAGCGCAACAAGGCGGTCCGGTCCGAGTTCAAGACGGCGATCCGTCGGTTCCGCGAGGCCGCGGCCTCCGGCAACGCCGACGACGCCGCCAAGGCGCTCAAGGCCGCGTCGACCAAGCTCGACAAGGCCGTGAGCAAGGGTGTCATCCACAAGAACCAGGCCGCGAACAAGAAGTCCGCGATGGCCAAGAAGGCCGCTCAGCTCTGAGCCGAGCCGCCTCGCACCGAGGGCCCGTCACCCACTGGGTGACGGGCCCTCGGTGC
>QAXK01008578.1:0-11151 GCA_004335735.1 Chlorella sp. KRBP | reverse complement strand
TGTGCTGTTGGCTGTTGCAGGAGCCTGGGGCTTGTGCTGCTGGAGTGCTTAACCGGCCAGTATCCCTTCAACGCCTCTGAGGGTCCCATGGAGCTGGTGATACACGTGAGTGTGTGTCGCGACGAGAGTCAGCTACTTATTGTCAGCAGGGATGGTGCGGGCCAGATTGGTCCTCGCGAACGCCCCGTTCATGTCCTGCAACGTCTCCTGTACTCCGTCCACCAGCAGCACGCCTTGCTGGCTTGGTGGTCCTCTCTCAGGAAGCGTGCCGAGCTCACTGACATGTTTGGTGGCGACCGCCTGCTCTGTCAACGTTGTGGGGACGCAGATCCTCCAGGACGATGTCACACTGCCGCCCCCAGGCTCTGTCAGTGACCTGTGCCGGGACTTCCTGGCGCTGTGCCTGCAGCGGGACCCAACCAGGCGCCCAGCAGCGACCGCGCTGCTGACACACCCCTGGGTTGCGCAGGCGGCTGCAACAGACGTCAAGGGCTTGATACGGAGGACCATGTTTGATGCAGAGGACGGGTGGGTGGGGGGTGTCTACAGCCAGGCATGATCATGCCTTGTAGGGGCACATGGACTGAATGCAACATGGACCCACCATGGGATGTTGGCGCCTCTGGCTCAGTGACTGGAGAACTGTCGGATTATGGTGTGTTGACGCATGGCGCTGGACTAGCTCATCAGCTTTATCAGGGCTGGGGTGGGATGATGCTGGGGTGATGCTGGGGTGTTGGCCACCCTCCGCGCTGTCCTGATCTGATCCCAGCGCCTCATCCCCCAACCTGCCTCCTGATGTTTCCTGCATGTGCAGGCTGGATGAGGTCGCCTTTCACTTCAGCTTCACATACTACAGCATGCTGGGCGGGGGCCAGGGCCCCAACAGCCTCAGCCAGCTGGCAGGACTCTACTTGGACCACTCGGTGAGCGCACCTGGCTTCCAGCTGCTGCTGTGTGTGCAGCTTGAGGGGGCGGTTGGCCTCGCAATGCCCATGGCCTGAAGGTTTTATCGTTTGGATTTCATGCCAACCCGCCCAGGTCATCCACGGCTACGTGTGGGTCACATGTTTTATGATGTTGGTCACTGGCTGCATGACCTGCTGCTTGCACGCGCCGCAGCCATGTACAGTCACTGTGATCAGTCATTGGGAGGTTGCTGTGTGGGCATCTCACAGCCAGGATGGATGCATGTCGGCAGCGCCTGAAGCACCATAACAACCTAGCTAGCATGCATGGCCACAGACTTGATGGCATGTGCCTGAACAACGGAAAAGTCAAGGGGTGAGAAAGTCTCAGGTGTGTGGGACCCCATGTGTTGCTGCAGTTGCTGAGCCACCAAGGCACAACATTCCGGGGGCGCGCAGACATCCTGGGGAAGCTGCAGGAGGTTGTCAGGCAGCAGCAGCAGTACCAGCAGCAGGGGCAGCAGCACAACCCCCACAGCAGCAGCAGCGATGGCGGTGGCAGCAGCAGAGGCCAGTCGGGCCAGCCTGTCTGCTGGCAGCTGACACATGTAGACCGGCAGCCTCTCCTGCAGGTGGGTCCAGAGCTTGGGGGGCTCTGAGAGTTATAGGCGACAACACCAGCAGAACCCTGCCCCTTCTGTACCCAAGGCCAGCCCAAAGTGTTGCACCCAGGCACATCGACACTGGATGATGTCACCAGCTTGTCACCATCACTGCGGGCATCGGGACCACACAGTGATTTCATGCAGCGCCTACCAACAACTGTGTTTGCTGACATAGACTCCTTCCATGCTGTCGTGCTGTGCTGTGCTGTGCAGACGGGGTGTGTGGTGATCCATGTCATGGGCAATGTTGCCCTGCTGTCGTCTACACCCTTCACTGAGAGTTTCATACTTGCCAAGACCCAAGGCGGAGACTATTACATCGCCAACCAGGTCTTCAGGCTGGTGTGACACCTGCAGCTTGTCAGCAGCCAGCAGTGTGCAGGATAAGAGTGAGCACCTGCATGCCACAGGCAGGACATCAGGGTGTGAGAGGTTGGACGGCTCGGCTGATTCGCACATGTACTGTCGTGTATAGTAGGATGTATTCGTTGGTTTGGTTCGTTGGTTTGGTTCGTTGGTTGTGTTGGCACACCCTGCCTTGCCAGGGGCTGAAAGAGAACAGTCAAGCCTGGAGGGTGCTTGGAGGGGCGTGGAGTGATATCACTCATCAATTTGTGAGCGTGAGGGAGTGCTGCAGACACCTGCGTCTATTCCCTGCTGAATTGGCGACCACAAGCCTGACTTCTGACCTTCAGGTGCTGCTTGGTGGCCTTGGTAATCCTGTTGGCACAAAGTAACCCGTTGGTTGTTTCAAGTTCAGCAGCGTCAACAACCTTATCTAACCGTACGGCCTTGCAGAGGGGGATGTGATGAGTTGGCATCTTTCAGGGTAGCTACACTAGGACAACTAATGGCAGTAAAAATGCCTGACAGCCTCATGAAGGGCTGAAACCTAAAGCCTGGCGAAAGCTGACTAACTTTGTCACACAATCACTCTAGACCTCGAACAGCAGGGGCCTCAGCCTGAGCAGGTGTCAGCGACGCCCATGGAATGCCATCTACGTTGTTGAAGGTCAGAGCTAAAGTAACACCATGGCCGAGGAAGCAGCAGTGCCCGTGGAGCTCCAGCAGCCAGAGCAGGTCGCACATGATCCTGTTGCTGAGGAGCAGCCCGCAGAGGCAGCACCAGAGCAGGCACATGCAGATGTTGCCCCCGCTGATGATGCGGCAGCAGCTGAAGGTGGCAGCAAGCGCAGCAGAGAGGAGGATGCAGAAGCAGATGGTGAAGAGCCTGAAGCCAAGCGTGCACTAGTCGATGAGCAGCCCAATGTAAGGGCACATGATTATTAGTCACGCTGGTTTCGTCAAGGATCTGGGGTCCATTGTTGAGCTGCTGTTTTTCTCATGCTGTCGCCCCACAGGAGGCATTGGCCGAGGGTGCTGCAGCAGCTGCAGCTGGGAATGGCGAGCAGCATGCATGGGACGGTGCTGCGTCAGCACCTGAGGCAGCAGCTGGTGTGGACGCAGCGTTCGCCAACGGCAGTGACAATCCTGGCCACAGCAACCCTGGAGTGGAGGGCGCGCAGGCTGCAGGCTACGGCTCAAACAACCCAGGCCATGGACAGGACTCAGCCCATGTTGGTGCGCGCATCAGACGCGGAAGGAACTCTTGTATCGGAGATGCCTTGATCACGCCACTTCTGTGCATGCATATGCCTTGTTGGTGTCTCATCTATGTCCACGTTGGTAGTGAGGGTCTGGCAGAGTTCTTTCGAGTTGCTGGCCGGTTGACTTACCATCGTCATCTGCTGCGTCATGGCAGGTGGTGACAAGTTCTCCTAGGGCTGTGTCGTGCGCCTCGCCCTGCACTTCGGACGTTGCTCGACACCATCACCCTGCATGCTTAGCTGATCATCTTTTGAACGTGCATCATTCCTTTTAGCGCAGCACACCTGCAAGCTCTGCACATCAGCCAAGAGTCACAGGTCCCCTCCCACTGCCTCAGCTCTGTGTGGCATGACCTGAGCCCAGTTTTTGGATCTGCTGCATGGTGTCATGGCTTCAATGAACTCAGGCCCACCCCCAGTCAAGGAAGGCCTGGGCACAACCACCAACGAGGATGGCAGCATATCAGAGGTGATTGCGGTCTCCAAGCACCTGGTGGGCAAGCTGATTGGCAAGGCTGGCACAACCATCCAGCAGCTGCAGCAGTCCACCAGCACCAACATCCAGATCGACCAGGTAGGGCCATGTTGTTTGCGCAGGCGGGCTGCCACGCACCTTATGGTCTGCTGCATGCTGCAGCAGCAAGCTCTTGCTGCTGAGTTGATGACTGTACTCTCGCTGTGTGCATTACTCGCTGTCCAGCCACAGCAGTCCTCTGTCGCATGCTGTTTCACACCCAGCTGCAGCGTGCATGCCTGCAGTTGCACCGTTTCACACTTGCAGCGTTGTTTGTGCGTGCATGCATCAGCATGTGCTGCAATGCACACCCAGCATCCCCCACGCTGACACCACCATCAGTGCACCAGCACCCTGCTGAATGCAGGATGCACCAACCTGCACCCCGCCCCCCAAAGACCCTCGCCCCGGCCCGGTCTCTCAAAGCTGTTGCTCTGCTCTTGCTCTGCCCTCCCTGCCGCTCCCTCCCACCATCCTGCCCACTTTTGCTGACTACAGAATGAGAGCGCAGAACACCCTGAGACAAAGCTGGTGACACTGCGTGGCAGTCCTGAGCACGTGGCCAAGGCCAAGGAGTCCATCAAGCAGCTACTGGAGGAGGCCCTGGCACCGCAGGAGGGAGAGACTGAGGACAGGATCCCCTGTCCAGCCGGCATCGTCGGCCGCATCATTGGCCGCGGCGGCGAGACCATCAGGTGGGGATGGGACAGGGGCAGAGCAGGGCAGAGGCCTGCAGGCGGGCTTGGGAGCAGCTTGGTCACTTTTCCTGTACCATGCAACCGGGAGAAGGCGGGAGGGCGCTGGCGGTCATGTGTAGCAGTTTTGGGCATCTGCTGCGGATGCCTGTACGCTTGCTGCTGCTCCCTGAGTTCAGGCGTCCTCTAATGCATGTCCTTGGATACTGCACTTTCAAACCTTGGACACTGCACCCCATAGATCGCTGTAGGTAGCAGACGTTGTATGCCCACACCCACCTTGTGACGTAAGCATGCTGCGCTGTCAAACGACGCACAGGTCCCTGCAGCAGAGCAGCGGCTCCCACATCATGGTGGACCAGAATTTCCCAGAGGGCCAGGACCGCATGGTGATCATCAAGGGCCAGCGCGAGAATGTTGAGCGCGCCGCCTCTATGATCAAGGAGCTCATCACTGGGGAACCAGGCAGCGCATCCGCCATCATCGCCAAGGTCAGTTAGCGCTGGTGTTGCTGTTGACGCAGCGTTGCTGTGGAGTCACTGACGTTGCTTCACAGGCGCAACAGTGGGCGTCGTGTAGGCCCAGGTTCTTGGAGTTGGTGGCGACACTGCCGTTGCTGTTGCCATAGAACACATCGACCTTGCTTGGGCGCTCACAGCAGCCTGCATTGTGATGAGACAGGGCTGATGACCTGCGTTGCAACCAGCCCTAGTGTATGCGAGCAGTGTGCTGGCTGGAATGCAGTTGCAGTATTGGCCAAGAGTGTGGCCGTTGTACAAACCATAGCACGCGCTGACATGTCACGTGGCCTTGACCCGCCGCCGCTGCTTTCCCGCCGTTTGTGTGTTCCCGCCCACAGCACAGCATCGGCATCAACTTGACAGTCCAGTGCCCCAAGAGCATGGTTGGCCGTGTGATTGGCAAGGGCGGAGAGACCATCAAGGGTCTGCAGCGCAAGTACCACACTTCCATCCAGGTTGGATCCCAGGTGCGGACACACACTCTCTGTTGCAACACATATACTGGGGGCCTGGAGAAGGGCAGTAGAGGGTGCCTTGCTGCAGTGTGTGGTGACGTGCCCCAGGCATGCGTGTGTTGACATGGGGTGGTTGCATTTGGATCGTGCACGCAAGGTGACAGTGCGTACATGGCACAGCAGTGCAACGGCGCGACAGTCAGAGCTGGCAAGGGAACAGTTGATGCTCTTGAGAGGGACTGCCTACAACTCAGGGAAACAAAGTGCCGCCAGGCTGGTTCCAAACCCACAGCAGCTCTGCCTGACCCCGACTGCTGTTTGCTTCATGTGTGCTGCAGGTGGAGCAGCAGGGTGACCCCATGACAATCACCATCACTGGCCCCAAGGGCACTGCTGACCTCTGCAAGCAGGAGATCATCGCCCTCATCAATGACCCCAACCCGCCCTTTGGCGGCCCTGGTGAGGATCTCTGGGTCGTGAGGGGTGTGAGGGCGTAGGGGTGCATGTTGCTGGGAGGAAGGGTTCAGGAGGTACATGCCACATGTTGGCATGATGCAGACTCTACCCACCACTGCCCAGATGCAGGCTTGGCTCTTGGCATTTGCACATTCACTGACCCCTCCCTGCGTCGCATGCCTGTGGATGTGTGTGTAGGCGGCCCCCGCGGCATGGGTGGCTTCCCACGTGGGCCTCCTGGCTATGGGCCACCCTTTGGGGGCGCTGGTCCATATGGCGGACCCCCACCACCCGCCTTCGGCGCACCCTATGGCGCTCCCTACGGTGCCCCCTACGGCGCCACCTACCCCTCCCCCGGCGGCTATGGCGGCTACGGTGCCCCCTACGGCGCCCCCGCAGCAGCCCCGTACAGCGGCGGCTCTGCTGGGTACGGCGGCAGCGGCGGCTACGGCCAGGGCGGCGGCTATGGAGGTGCAGCAGCCGGCGGTTATGGCGGCCAGGGGGGCTATGGCGGCGCACAGGGCGGGTATGGCGGCGGCGCTGCCGCTGGCGGCTATGGCGGTGATGCGGGCGGGGCGGCTGCTGGTGGTGGGGGCTATGGTGCGGGCGCAGGTGCTCCTGCCCCAGCTGCAGGCGGCGGCTCAGTGTGGCAAGCGATGAATGACGACCAGGGTCGCACATACTACTACAACTCCCAGACGGGCGTCAGCCAGTGGGAGAAGCCTGCTGAGATGCCATAAGTGTGCCTGCTGCCACACTGTTGCCACAGCTACAAGCAGCACGGGCGTACAGTGGTTTGCAAGTCAGTCGCAGGGGTGGTGGGTGGGTGTCGCTGTTTTGGAGCGCTGGTTGTGCTTGTGTTTTGGCCATGACAGCAGTGTGGCAGGTGCTTCTGCGTCCCACGTGCTGCTTGCCGTGGGAGTCGGTGGGATGGTGGCGTTGTGTCGGAACATGCAACGTGGCCCTGCAGAGTGTTGTCCATATGCAGTGTCACTGCTATCGCATGGGTCTGTATTGGGTGGGTTCTAGGGTGCACGATCAGTACCAAGTACTCCCCACGCGATTGCTTCACACTGTGACGGGAGCAGGAAGTGTTGTGAGGATGCCAGTCTGGTCTGGCAGTGTGGTCTGCAGCACCAGCATCCAGCAGATCGTGTTGCAGGTTGTGTGTGCATCGCAGCAAGCTGCAACTGACGAGAGTCCGCAGCTGATTCGGCAGCTGCAAGGGAAAGGCAAGCATGCTGGGGGCTGAGCAAGCCCCAAGCTGGTGCGTGGTTGTTGAACGCACGGCATGTACAGGTCGCATGTGTGTGTGTTGCTTGGGCTTGCACATGCTGCTGCTTTGCTCTGCGTGGGCTTCGGTTGCAGTGCTTGCTGGTTAAGCTGAGGTGCTTTCCTGCTGCACAACAAGGCGTGATTGTTTGCATCGCTTGCAGGCTTGCCTGTGTATGCTTGTGTGTGTGGCATGCATGATGCTTCCGGCTTGCCAGCTTGTGCTCAACCATGCATGACAGAAGCCGCAAGAGCTGTGCATCGCAGCGGCAAGAGGCGGAAGGGGGGAGGGTGGCTTGCCATGCCGGCAAGTGCTTATATGCAGCTGCTGGCTTTGCTTGGCATCGGCATGCATGTGTGCAGCTCTGCGTGTGGCAGCGAGCAATGCCTTTCATGAACAGCAGCATGTGGTTGATGTTGCCTGCTGTTGTTCATGCTTGCTTTGTGCGGCCTTGCAAATGCTGGACATCGGCTTGCAGTGTGTGTTTGTTGCTGCAGCAGCAGCCGACCTTGTGTGGCTTGTGGCGCTTGACTGCATGCGTGGAAGCCGTGTTGAGTGACTCTGCTGTGGCCTGCATGCACATATGGGGCTTTGCTGCTGTGACATGCATGTTTGTCACACCATGATGATGCAATGTCACGCCATAACGTTGTGCAAGGTGTGCACGTGCAGCTGTGGCGCAGCCGAAGATGGACCAGCAGTCAACATGCAGAGGCCCAGTGGGTGGACAGGCGCAGCAGTGTGGCACGCGCTGCCCGCGACAGATCTCGACAAGCGCAGCAGCTGCCAACAACTCGGTAGGCCACAGGCACTGCTGATGATGGGACCCTGCCTTGCCCAGCCTTGGCCAGCCACTGCCAGCTCTTTTGAAGGTGCATGTCTTTCACCCTGCAGAGGCGCAGACAGAGATGCTGGCATTGCGTGCAGCTGATGAGCATTTGCTGAGCGTAGTGCTTGCGGCCTGTAACTGGCTTTGGGGCATGTTGATGCGTGGTGGGGCTTTCTATGTCTGTACGCTGAGCCCATACTGGCTGAGAAGCTTGAACAGCAGTTGAGAAGCATTGGTTGACAGCAACCGCTTGGAAGCAAATTGACTATGAAACATTGCTCTCTCCAAAGGCCCAGCCAGTTGGGTGACCACCCCTTGGGAAGGATGGGGGTGGATATCCACACAGGCCCTTGGCAAGTCCCAGGTATGGTCAAATGTTGAACAGCTGTTTGCGTCAGACATGTCCGCATCCAGTGTCTGTTGGTTGCGTTCCCAGATGACATGCATGCTCTGCAGACCGGTTTGCTTATCCTTCATCGTCAAAGCCATGAGCGCTAGAGCAGTATACTCCCCCTGATGCCTACAGCCTCATTCAAGTCCGGTTGATACCATGCTGTTCGATAAGTTTGCCGAGCATGCCGCACTCAACAATGCAGCCGGCGTGGCTTGTCTCAACGGGTTGTCGGCGTGGCGCGTCAACAGCTGCTCGCCGTGATCCCGCGCGATGTGCAGTGTTGCGCGCCTCTCTGCGCACGGCGAGGTCGCCTGTGTGATTGGGGCTACTTTGTGCCGCTGAAGCCTGTTACTTTGTAACAGAGCGCTGGTGTCTGTGGATGCAGAACCATTCTGGTCAACGGTGGATTTGCAGCTGCTGTCAGCATGATTTTGGATTAGGTCGCTGCAGGGCACTGCGCTGCGCATCAGTTGGCTCGCGCGTGTGAGGGTGGGCTGCTTCAGTGCGTGTCTGCTTCATCGATACTTAATGCAAGACACGGCCGCTGCGAAACCAACTACGTACGCAACATGTGCTGTCGACCAACTTCGACACAGTTGGTCTCCATCAGCCTCTTCGCTGGCAGGGACTGGCAGCCCTGACAATTCAGTCACACGGCCTCAACCTCTTCTTTTCAATCACATGCACACCTTGCGACCACAGATGCCACAGCTTCCTGTCAATCGGGTGGAGACAACACAGCCACAAGCATGGAATTGACTAGCAACCAAAGGGCGTGAGCGCCTCTGTGACCCCACCACATGCAGCCATGGGCTATGGGCACTGTCAACCCAAGTTGCGGCAAGCACCCATCACTAGCAACGTCAACACTGCTATCACATGCCAACCAGCACCAACACCAGCCAGACGAGCCACTCAATATTACACTCTTCGTCTCTTAACCCTGTGTTGCATCGCACAAAGGATCCAGGCAGTCAGTCACACAGCCCCAACACTTTTAGTCCACACTATTGCTGCCAGCAATGACAGCAATCGCTGCTGTGGTTGCCATGCACACCCACCCAGGTGCTACCACCGGTGGAGTAGGAAAAACCCCTTGGTGTTGTTGCATCCAGACTGCCTGCCTTGGAGTTTGCCGACTGGCAGTGCAGGGTTGGCTGAAATAGCGCACAGTCAGCAGCGGTGCCGCACCAGCCATATCCACAACTGTTTCAAGCAGAAAGAATCTGCATGCCCTGCTGCAGTACCTCAAGAGGGCGGACACGGCCATGATACGCCTTGTGATGCTGATGTGCTTGAGTCTTTATGGCTCTGTGCTGTGATCGGATGTTTCTGCACTTGTGATGCCCTTTACTTGTGCTGCTCTGTACAGCTGCAGCGGCTGCTGCCCAAGTTGCACAGATGAGCTGAACAACTGATGCTCTGCGGTGCCGCAACTCTGCTCAGCTACTGAGTGCCAGCAGCGCTGTTGTTGCCCTGCACACAGCAGCGGCTGCCACACACCGCTGTTGTGCTGCATGACTGATGCTTTGCACTGCCATAGCAGTGTACAAACCTGTGTCCGGTAGTAGGGTAGTCTTCACTGCAAATGTTGTGCAGAGCTGCTGCGCCGAACGGCTGATGCCCTGCACAGCAGCTGCTGCACTGCACTCTTACAGATCTGGACAATGTGCAGCTGGTCAGCAGGGCTTGGAAACTTAGATTGATGTCACTGGGGGGACCCTTTGCAGCCGCTGCGCTGAAGTGCTCGTTCACAGCAGCACCAGCTGCATGCATCAACACTGTGGCTCATGACAGCAGGCCTGATGGTTCAACTTGGAAGGTTCTTGGTGAAGAAATCCCTGGCCAGCTCCTGCAGCACAGGGGCACAACAATGACAGGCGCGGTGAGTGTGTGGCACAGCTTGTCGGTGAACATGGGATGCGGGATGGGTTTGAGCAATTGCTGCAACACTTTGGGGCCCCCTTGGCAACACAGACACGCCAAGATTCTATTAGGTAGAGCACCGCCATGGCTCCCTCACAAGCGCCACACAGCAAAAGCGCCGTACTACATACGTACATAGTATGCCACATGCTGGCAGCACCAGCCCAGTGCCAGCTGGTGTTGATGGCCACTGGCCTCCACCTTAAAAATTACAGCAGCTGCTGCAGCAGTGACTCACCCTGGACTGTGGGCGCTGGATGGTGTCCACATAATTCTGAAGCATGAGGTAGTAAGCGCCCTGGTATGTGAAGTACCCGGCCAGCAGCGTGCCCAGCAGCAAGGCCCAGTGCACGTCGCCGTCCTGCAAGCCCTCCCAGGTTCTTGAGGCCAACAGGATGAAGGCTGCCACAGCGACAGTGAGCAGGCCGATGTACTGCACCAAGCTTGCTTCCGCCGAGGCGATGCTGACCTCCTCAGGGGGCCCGATGCCGTCCGGACGAGGGTCCGCCGCCGTCTGTGCCACACAGCAGCAGGACACAACGCACCGTCACACCTTGAGTCACTGACAGCAGTCGTGCTGAGGCGACTGTGAAGAGTGAGGTGCAGTGTGGCAAGTGCAGATGCAGCTGGCTATCGATATCCTGTTGTGCTCAAGCTCAGCTGTAGGATGTTTGGCTGACGCATCAGCTATCCCGGAAATTTCCCTCCCCAAATTTTTCTGGTAACATTGATAATTTCTGATACCAAGTGGATACCAGTTGGTACTGTCAAGATCTGATTTATGTATCCGATACCAGTGGTGCTGGATACCAACTGGATACCAAGGAACCCGTATCCGATACCAATTGGTATCCAGCTGGTTGCAGATACCGATGCAGTTTTGCTGGTGCTAGATACCTGTAGGTATC
>QAXK01008564.1:0-10111 GCA_004335735.1 Chlorella sp. KRBP | reverse complement strand
ACTGCCCCTCTCAACACACTGCCCCTCTCAACACACTGCCCCTCTCAACACACTGCCCCTCTCAACACACTGCCCCTCTCAACCCACCTGGACTGGTGCAGGCCGAGTGCCCAGTAGGGGGGCATGGCTGGCCTGCCTATGAGTTGGTGGTACTGGCGGATCACTTCCTCAGGTGTGGGGCCTGTGAAGAGGTACAGCTCAACCAGACCACCGATCACCCTGCAGGGGGGTAAAGGGGGGGGGGACACGGGGGCGGGGTGTGTGTGTGAGGGGTTGGGGTTGGGGGGAGGAGACACCAACAATGGGGCATACATGGCAGAGAGACAGACGGAAAGAGCAACCGTGGTGGTGCCATCACCACGGTTGCACTTTCCGTCCCAACGGCTGGGTGCTCCAGCCCATGGTGCAACTCATACGACACGTGCGAGGAGGCCCAAACTGCTGCCGCCCTGCTGCTGCTGCTGCAAGGAGTGCAAGAGCCTCTGCTTGGGCGGCCCACACAGCAGTGTGGATTGGTGGGGACCACACAAGACAGTCGCTGTGCAGCTACCGCTGCCTGACAAACTGACACTAGCAGTACCACCAACTGCGCTTTACTGTGGTTTCAGGTGCCCGCTCCTGCCATGCTGCTGGGGCCCTTGCTGTTGTTGCTGTTGGCTTAGCCACTGCAGGTGCTGCAGCTGCTGCTGGGTTTTGTGGTTGCTGCTGCTGCTGCTGGCGCTGTCACTGCTGGCACTACTCCTGCTGCTGCTGACGCTATTCCTCCTGCTGCATGCTATTGCTGCTGCTGCAGTAGCCAGCGCTGTTGCCGTGTGCTCACTTGTATGTGAGTGAACGTTGCTTGAGGATGATGTCCATGCCGTTGCTGCTCAGCAACAGCACCCCATGTGCACTCCCATCTGCACAGGGCAGCACAGGGCAGCACACACAGTGCAACACAGTGCAGCGCAAGTCAGGCCATGGGTTGGACCTGCTGCTTTCAGGTGCTTATCACATACAAGGGTACCACATGCTGCGCCTGCTGCCTCCAACACACTGCTCCTGCACACATGGAGACATGCTGCCCATTGGCCAGATGCCAGCCTGCACACTGCCTTTTGCTCGCCGCACGCACCTGCATGCAGGGCCAGGTAGAAGGGGTGTGAGCCGTAGAGGTTGGCGTAGGGGTTGGCTGATGGCATGTCGCGCGCCCACAGCGTGATGGTGGTGCCGTCACGTGGCAGCTGCAGGCCTGAGGGCAGGGACACCTCCCCTATGCCATACAGGTTGGAATCGGGGGCCAGCCGGGTGCTGAGCTCAATGTACTGGTCCTTGAAGATGAACCTGCAGGGCCGCCAGCAGCAGCAGCAGCAGCAGCAGCACCAGTGGCAGGAGCGGCAGCGGCAGCGGCAGCAGCAGGAGGAGGAGGAGGTGAGCTGTGCTTGGGCATGACAAGCTGGGCAGCGGCAGGGGGGGAGGAGGGAAGGGGGGAATGCAACTGCTGCTGGCTGACGAGCAGTGCATACTGATGCCATTGTCTTGCTAGTGGCAGCTGCTTGCGTTGATGTCCATTGCTGGGCTGCATTTGCATCTGCTGTGGTGGAGCCAGCAACAGGTGTGACTGTAGCAGAGACCTCCTGCTGTACTGCTGGTGCTGCCTTGGTGCTTGTGCACCCTGCACTGCTGCCTGTCAGCACCTCCACCCCTGCTGCTGCTGCTGCTGCTGCTGCTGCTGCTGCTGCTGCTGCTGCTGCTGCTGCTGCTGCCGACACCTGGATCTAAGCCACCATAACACTGCCGGCACACCTCCACCCCTGCGACCCCATCAATTGCCGTACCTATGTCCCGTGGTGTCAAACAGTGCCTGCTGGTTGCTGCGGCGTGTGACTGTCAGTGCGAAGGGCTGGCCAGGCACACCAGCAGGCTGGGACACTGTATAGGTCAAGCTGGCATCAGACAGGCCAGGCATGGCTCCAGGCCTAAACAGCACAGACAGCAGGCAGCAAGACACAGAAAGAAGGAAACAGGAAGAAGGAGGAAGGAAAAGGTCCAGTGCGGCGCATGCAGTCAGCACAGCAGCGTATGGTGTGTACAGCTCGTAATGCAGTACGTGGCAGTACATGGCAGCCCAGCATTCAGCCGCAGCTCTGGTCCTTGGTTGGACACTGCACAACATACTTATGATGCTGCTGGCAGCCACTCAAGGGCTTGGGTGAGAGGGTCAGATGCTGGCTGCTGCATGCACACCGATAATCACACATCCGTATCAGCTGTTTGCTAGCTGCTGGTGCAACCATTGCACCACGGCGTGGGCTGTGCTGGTCAGGGGGGCTTCCTGCTGCTCTAGCGAAACAGATGTGCTGCCCCACACAGCTGCTATGAGGAGGATCAAGCGGTGGCACATGCTGCACAGCTGGTGATGGTGGTGATCACCACTTCCCTGCTGCTGCTGCTGCTGCCACTGCTGCCACTGCTGCTGCTGCTGCTGCTGCTGCTGCTGCTGTGCATGAGATGATCCTACCCACACAGCCTGGATGATGTTGCTGTTCGATGCTGACAACGGCACCACCAGCAGCAGACCTCCTCACCGTGGCACGACTGCCTCTGGCACCTCCCATCGTGACTGTCCTGCCGGGCTGATCTTGACATGCAGCCTGTTAGGCGTCTCTGGTGTGACCTGTGCTGTGAGCTGCTTGAAGCTTGGCCCATACTCTGGGTGGTGGTCAGTGACCAGTGTGAGGTCTGTTTCAAACTGCAGGGGGCCTGCAGTGTGCATGTTTTGTGCAGCAGATCGCAGGGTTTTGGGTTGGTTTTGGGTTGGTCTCGGGACTCCGGGTTCAGGCTGGCTTGCTGTGGATGCAGCGGTGTGGGGTGTGGGGTGATCGAACACAGGCCCTGGGGGTGTGGTTGGGGGTTGAGCAGCAAGGGGTGCTGCTGCTGCTACAGCTGCTGCTGCCTCTGCTGCGTAGGATGCTGGAAGCTACAGAGTCATACTGTTGATCAAGCCGCATCGTCACACCTGTCTGTCTCACAGGACTGGTGCTGTAAGTGGGCCACAAGGCATCTTCTTGGCCTGCAAAAGCAGCAGCGGGGGTGGTTTCAAACCAACCATGCAGGACACAGCCTCATGCATCATGCATGAACCATCTTATTTAGTCACAATCTTATCAACACACCGTTGATCGGAGCAAGCTTGCACCAGTGTGGCTTCACTGTGCTGTGCCTCCCACAGGCCACCCCACCCACCTTGGACGCCTATGACGCAAGCTACAGCTAGCGCAGCTATGAAGATATACGTTCTTAGTACCATGATCGCATTCTTTTCGAAAGGTACGCGCCCAATCAACCAGCAGCTCGTTGGTCTGCTGCCCGTGTTTCGTTTGGCGCTGTTATCCGAACAGATGAGTCATACAGCGTTGGAACGCTATGAACATCAAGAAAAAGATATCCAATGAATGGTGAATCCTATGAGTCCACCTGCTGACTGGTAAACCATGCTGCTCGGCTGGTACACGGGTTTGAGTGTCCAATGTTAGCGCGGCGACCCCTGATTGGCGATCAGTTTTACAATCTAGTTGATCAGGCTGAATGATTCTAAAGTACGTATCGCGTAACCCGCATCCATGAAACGCCTCCCAACGTGCACCAACCATCAGTAGAGTGCCGCGGGCACCGTTGGCTGCTCCTGTAGGAGTCTTGAGGGATGTATATGCATGATTACAGTTTACAGCGAGAGCATCCAGTCCCGCGTTCTTACGAGTAGCAGGCGGACAGCATAGGGGCATGCGGGCATGCCATCACATCAGTTACTACCACTCTGCAGTGTGCATTGGCATGGCACCTTTGTCACCACTCGACAATGCTGCACGTGTCAGTTGAATCCACTGTTGATATAGCCCAAAAAACACTGTTATGAGCCAGACACATAACAGCAAAACGCTGCTGTAGATCTCAGCACCACAGCATGCAGCAGCACCGGCAGCAGCAGCAGCAGGAGCAGCAGCAGCAGAAGGAAGCGGGCAACACGCATGTTAGAAACCCAAAACCTAGCCTAAACCCAAGTGGAGACCGCAGGCAGGCCAGCCTCAGCCTCGCAGGCACTCCTGCACTTCAGAAGCGGCCCCTGCTGTCTGCAGCCTCCGGCCCTGCTGCCGTCAGCAACGCCTCCAACACCTCCCTGAAGCACTTCCTCTTCAGGTCATAAAACCCCTCCAGCATATCTGTGAAAACATCCACAGAATCCAGCCCTGCCACCCCTGCCAGGCCCCACAGCTCTAGTGGGGTCATATGCCCAGGCCGCTGCATGGCCCGTTTAGGCAGCTGCGACAGCAGCGCAGCTTCTGACGCCACCGCTTCACACGCCTGCTGGAACTCCACTAGTTCGTCCTGCGTGAGCAGCTGCGGCTGTGCTGCTGCCTGCTGCTGGGCTGGGGGGCTCAGCCCGTCCAGCATACCCTCCCTTGTGGTTGTGAACACTGAGGGGTGGCCTGCCCCTGCTGCCTGCAGGTACTCCACATAGTCCTGCAGTAACCGTGACAGTGACCGTGACAGCACCCAACACACAGCACACACAGGCTTGGGTTAAGAGTGTGGGTTTGAGTTGAAGGGTGCAGGACAGGTGTAGAGGGTTCATGACCCACCCTGGCTGGAGGGTGCTGGGTGTGCAGGCTTGCAAAGCATTGATCTCAAGCCACACCAAGGTTGCTGAAAGACACACAGACACTGCTGACATGGGTGGGCTCCAACAGCGTCGTACCACATGCACAAAGGTGCTCTGGGGCGCAACAGAGCCACTAGTACATGAGCTGTGTAACATCACACATGTGCCCTCAGGTGCAGCACTCTCACAAGCACAATCTGGCTGTACAATGGCTAGCTAGGTGCCTGTTCCTTTCTCTGTTGAGCTAGTTTGTCTGGAAGAAAGTGCTCTTGTTGACCCAAGCCGGGCTGAGGCTGGCACACCCCACCCACCTGCAGTGTTGCGTCAAAAAAGGCGTCCCACAGCTGCACATCAGACA
Source organism: Chlorella sp. KRBP (assembly GCA_004335735.1). Classification (NCBI taxonomy): domain Eukaryota; kingdom Viridiplantae; phylum Chlorophyta; class Trebouxiophyceae; order Chlorellales; family Chlorellaceae; genus Chlorella; species Chlorella sp. KRBP. Next base: position 5,114 of record QAXK01008564.1, on the reverse strand, counting down.
GCTCTGACATGGACAACAGGGTGACAGGAGCAGCTACAGCCGGCTGACCTGCTGTGCTGCTGCTGCTGCTGCTGTCCTGCACCTGCTGCTGCTGTTGATGGTGCTGCTCCAGCAGCCTGAGGTGCTTCGCCTTTGTGGCTTGCCTGTGCTGGCGCTGCAGCAGCATCGCCTCAATACACCTGGCACACACACCATGTCAAGACACACAGGATGTGCAGGCATACACACATGTGTTTGTACACACACATGTGTGTATGTGCCTTTCGCTGCAACTTGGGATGCATCTCAACTCCCAACATACACACACCAGATGTTCAGCACACACACCAGAGGTGTACCTGCATGGTCCATGAGGGGTTCCTTCACCAGTGTCTGCTGAAAGCCATGCACCAGCCATGCACACGCCATACACAAGCCATGCACACCAAAGCCAGTGTCTGCTGCAAGCCATGCGTGAACGAGGGCAGCATGTGCCGGCCCCCAGCCCCCAGCACACACACACACACACCTGTTGAACACAAAGTAGTCCACAAGGCACTGAGCCACGTCTGCCGGTGTCACACCCGCAAACAGGGGGGTGCCAGAGGCAGCAGCAGCAGCAGCTACGGCCTCAATCTGCCCCTCACTCAACTCCTCCAGCTCCTCATCTGAAGGCTGCCACTCTGCCTGTGACATCAGCCCTGACTGCTGCTGCTGCTGCTGATCCGGCTGCTGCTGCTCCTGCGGCAGGTGATTCAGCCAGCCACTGCCATCCAGGATACTGCTGCCGCTGCTGCTGCTGCGTGCGTGCTGCGTGTGCCGCAAGTGCTGCAGCACATGCTGCTGCTGCAGGTGCTGCAACACAAACCCCAGCAGGCGTTCCCGCTGCAGCAGGTGCCTGCGCCCCTCCCGGCCCTGGCCCTTGACTATTCCCAAGTCAAACACAGTGGGCACTCCCAGTCGTCCTGCCCTCAGGTACGCCAGGTAGCCCCGTATGCCACCACTGGCAAGGGCCTCAAGGCTGAAGGGGCTGGTGCGGGGCAGTGCATCAACCACCTCCCATGGCAACACATGCTGCTTGGGCAGCAGGTGCGGGAGCTGCCGTGACGCGGGCTGCTGTGTGTCGCTGCTCGCGGCAGTGCTGCTGTCGCCGTCATCAGCAGCAGCAGGAGCAGGAGCAGGAGCCTGGTGCTGCTCCCGCATGGCGTCTCCTTCGGCGGCTGCTGCTGCTGCTGCTGCCAGCTGGTGGCGCCGGCCCCGATGCCGCAGCAGCCCCATGCTGCTGCCTTGCTTGTCGGCTGCACCCTTGCTGCTGCCGAAACGGCCGCCATCAGCAGCTGCTGTGGGCCCGGGGTGCTGGCTGGTACGTGTGTTAAGTACAGCAGCAGCACTATTTGCTGCAGCAGAGCTGCTGGGCGGGACCCTACCCAGTCTGGGGCCACCCGTGGGTGCTTTGTGGCTACCTGGGGTTTGATCAGTGGGTTCAAGCCGCAGCAGTGGGCTGGGCGCAGGGAAGCTCTTGCTGATGCGCCCGCTGTGACCGCTGCTGCTGCTGCTGGCATAGTCGCTGCTACTGCGGCTTCTGCTAGGCAGGCTAACCCTCTGCTGCTGCTGTTGGTGGTGGTGCTGCTGCTGCTGTTGGCGAGATTGCAGCATTGCGTCCACCGCTGTCTGCTGCTGCAGGGCCTGCTGCTTCTTTTGCTTGCCCGCAGACATCTTCTTCTTGCTCTTATCTGGATTGGTGGCATACAGCCGCAGTGTGTGGTGTGCACAGGACAGCAGCTGCGGCTGCAGGTGCTGACCAGCCACCACTGCACTGCAAAGCACGCTGCTGCCTGCACGCAGCAGGTGACCAGGGTCAGGGCTCAGTGCTGTGAAACCACTTAGATGTACAAAAACCATGTATACCAGCCCGTGCAGTCATAAGACTTACCTTGATATGCTGCATGGCCCAGTGCAGCTCCAAGGGAGGTGGGGGGCTTGAGGACATGCCTTGCTGCCAGCAGCAGCAGTCTGCTGCAGTGTCTCTGCATGCTGCACAACCCGGTCCACCTTCAAAATCCCCACACCTGACTTTCAAACCCGACGCAGCACAGCAACAATGTATCCTGCGAGAGCACACCTAACAGTGGTGGTGTTGTCAGTGTGGTCAACTGTAACAGCCTGCATCATCACCTGACCAGCAGTAAAGCGCACAGCTCTGATGTTCATTGCGCATAAGACATAATTCTACGCCCCTGATGCCACCTAGTCGTCATCAGGCTCACCGAGCGCAAGGCAGCGATCGATCTGCGAGTGTTGCTTCAAAAGCAGGTCGATTCCACAGCTTTTCAAGATCGCACACATCTAGTTGTAACGGAACATCATGCTTCGTAAGGGCAGTGTGGGGCTGCTGCGGCAAGCCCTGCAGTATGGCCTGCAGCAGCCTGTGCAGCAGTCCTGTGTGCAACTGCAGGTGCTGAGCCTGCAGGCAGTCCGCTTCAGGAGCAAGCCAAGTAAGTCGTTGTAGCATGCTTGTGCACTGTCACTGTTGATATCGGGAGCACTGGCAGCCTACTGGACAGGGTGATGGGGCCAGGCTGTTCATCCCTGCTGCTACCCTGCTGCTGGTTGTCTTACCTCCTGCAGGCAATCCAAAGTTCAGGGGCAACCAAACCAGGGTGCAGAAGTTGGACTCGCTAATGCAGCGTGCACTGGACCGTACCAAAGGTGTGCGCGATTGTTGCAGTCGTGGCGAGTCTGGCCTGTCTTCAGATTGTTGATGCTGTCTGTGTGGAACAACCAATGCTGTTGTGACTGGCAGTCGGGCTTGAAAGTTCTCACACCTAGTGAAGACAACGCACTGTCGAACTGGAGCTCCATGTTTGAAAACAGTCAATGGTAGTTTCTCCTACATTGCACACACAAGGAGTGCCACAGGGCAGACTGAAACTGCAGCCTGCTGACAGCAGCGGCAGCCTCTATGGCCATGGTTCTCGTGGCATAGCCTGACATGCTGCTTGTGCGTGCTGTGTTTGGCATGCCTGCAGCGGCTGAGTATGCAGCGGCAGCAGCAGTGCCAGTCAAGCCACAAGCCTTTGACACACCCTCAGCCCAACCAGCAGCAGCAGCAGCAGCAGTAGGGCCTAGTAGTCAAGCAGACACAGAGAGCAGCAGCAGCAGTGCCAGCAGCACCCCAAGCAGCGAGAGTGGCGCTGCCAGCAGCAGCACAACCAGTGACAGCAGCAGCAGCAGTGACACCAGCGGCTGGCAGCCCTCTTGGATGAGATCTCTCCGGAGCATGATCAAGGGAGACAGTAAGTGGCCATCACTGCCTGCCCGTCTGTGCTCACCACAACTCACTCCAGAATTCACACGTGGCAGCACATGGGGCACACCCACAGCAGTAGCTGCTCAAGGCTTGTGTGAGACCCTGTTGCAGAACTCAGCAGGCATGTTGACAACGGCACATGCTGACGGGCAACACCCAACCCCATCTCCTTACGTGTGCACAGAGCTAGGCAGGGCACATCATGTCATCATAATGTGTGAAGCCAGAGTCAAGTGCTGTACCCCATGCCAGCCACAAGCACAACTCAGTTCGATGGCAACAGGGCAGGTGCTGCTCAGCACACGAACACACCCTCTATCCATGGCTCATGGTCCATAACTGTACGGCCACAGTGCTGGGCCGTTCTGTCCCGCTGAAGCAGCGCCGCCTGTGCTGTGTCATGCTGTGCTGTGGCCTGGCAGGTGCGCGGCGCCGGCCCCGTGCCAAGCCCTCTCCTCTGACGCCGGTTGCTGCCACCACGGACGCGAAGCAGGCGACGCAGGCTGAGGAGAGGCAGCGGGAGCTGCAGGCGCAGTCGTCGCAGCAAGAAGACGGCTGGGCCAGAATGTTTGCGACAGCCAAGGACCTGTCGCTGGATGGTGAGCAGCAGCGCTGCTGTGCTGAGCAGGCCTGAGCTGCCAATGCAGGGCCTGAGCTGCCAATGCAGGGCCTGAACTGCCAATGCAGGGCCTGAACTGCCAATGCAAGGCATGTGTGCGCATCTCCCGGGGTGGCTTGTGTGTGTGAACGGCTCCTTACCTGCAACACCTACAGCCAGAACTCCGTGTCACATGCGGGCGATACCACCCCCGGTATGATACCCAAAAAAGCTGGTATCATACCAGGGGGTTGCTTCTGGAGCTACATGCGGCTTTGCCGAATCCTCTTGTAGATGCATGCATGCACGCACTTGCACAACCTCGTGCAAACGCAACACCTGGCATGATGCGTCCATCCTGTGGCCCCCAGCTCTGAGCCTATCTCATGCATCCGCTGCCTCTGCACTTGCGTGCCTGTCCTCTTGACCCTCCTGCACCCTTACCCTTTTGGTACCCTGATTTCTGCTGCATCCTGATCCCTCCTGTACCTTGGTCCTTCTTGTACCCTGACCCCTCCTGCATGCCATCCCTCCTGTACCCTGACGTCTGTGTGTGTGGTTGGCTGTGTGTGTGGTTGTGTGCACGCGCAGACTATGCAACCCAGCTGGCCAACGACCCCAAGTCTGATGACTTTGATGCGCCCCCCAGGCCCATGACGCCCGTCAGGGGCCCACGCGCCTACTACATGAACACCTTTGACCACCAACGTGTGCAGTATGTGCGCTTCGAGACGCTGCACAGCCTCATTGTGTGAGTAGCAGGGTGCTTGATGCATTGGCCTGACACACAAGTGCACTGCAGCCTGTAGTGTGGCGGGCTTCAGTGCAAACAATGTACCAGTGTACATCTGGACTGTCACTGCTGAAATCACCTGGCAACAAGGCACACATATTGTCGTACGGCGTATGTCAAGCAGGCATGCATACGTGTGTATGCTGATCCCCTGCTGCTGCTCCTGCTGCTGCTGCTGCTGCTGCAGGGCCCTGTCACAGGCAGACAAGCTGCGCATCAAGCTCAACCCCACTCTGCACAGGGACCCAGCAGCAGTGCAGCAGCTGGCTGATGCCACCGCCTTCCCACCAGACGTGGTACGTGTGGGCCCACCATGACCACACACGTGTATGCTGTGCAGCTGCTCATGCATTGACTGGCACAGATCCCAGATTGCCCCTGCCAGCGGCCCTGTGGCAGCCACAGGGGTGCCTCCCCCCCCCCCCCCCCCCCCC
>QAXK01008561.1:0-10081 GCA_004335735.1 Chlorella sp. KRBP | reverse complement strand
GTGGTGAGGAGGGTGGTGAGGAGGGTGGGGGTGATGAGGAGCTCTTGCCGTCCCAGTTGTTGTTGCTGCTGGGGCTTGCAGGGCTGGGTGGTGGGGAGCTGGGGGAGGAGGGGTTGATGTTGCTGTTGTTGTTGTTGCTGTTGCTGTTGCTGTTGCTGTTGCTGCTGGATTGTGGAGGTGACGGTGAGGGAGGTGGAGATGGGCGTGGGGGGTTTGATTTGCCACTGCTGCTCTGTCCCCCGCTGGGACCGCTGTTGCTGTTCTGGGACCCGGTGCTGCTGCTGCTGCCTCCGTTGTTGTTGTTGACGGAGGAACCCAGAAGTACGCGGTTTTGGTGATGGATCTGGGACTCGAGGTCGAGACCGGCTGTTGCAATTGCCTCAGAAGCGTCACCGGACCGCATATGCCGGGCACTGACCGTGGCCACTACTGTACCCGCCAGGAGTAGAACCAGCACAGGCAGCAACCGCTCACAGCGCAAACTCATGATGGCTTAAATTTGATACAGCCTGGACCCCGTCGTCGCTGCAATTGTTCGGTCTGCAACACGTTGGTCGCAACTTCTCGGTTCCTCCTGATGAAGTTGCAAAGTCGATTTCGTCGTCTTACCCTGACAGTTTGGTTTCAGGCTTGACTCAGAGCTCTGCTGAAAGGGAATTGAACAGTTACACGAGGTGTCACTGTTCGGAACGGGATCTTGTTTGGTCACGGGGTCTTGTGCCGACCCGGGCCATGAAGAGCCTTCAAAGAGCCATACTCACTGACGAACTTGTTGAGCATAGTGATCGCGACTTTTGCAACTGGCTTACAGCCCCGCAATGTATCGAACAGTCTGGCAGATCAGCTGGCCATGGCTAGGGCCACACCAGACTCAGCTTGTGATCACATGCAAGCTCCCATTTGTTCCATCCAGGCAACTGATCGATCAATGAATTATGACAAACCAGGGGGCTAGAAGAATGTACGCTAACCAACAAGGGCATGCCACGTTGGCCTCCTGCTGGTCTCATGCTTGCTGATTGGTGCAACGTGGGACCATAGGAATGGACATACACATCCGGGTGCACCCTGCCAGGACTAGTAGTATGCACAAAAGCCAAGCTTTTGCAGGCACTGGGCCTGACAGCCAGAGGCTGTAAACAGGGGGCGTGGTTGCAGCAGCTCCACTCCCAATACACTCGGTGCAAGCCATTTGCATATTCACAAGCCTGGCACAAGCAGTTGTGCATGCTGCCACATGCTCTTTCCTGGTTCTCAAAGACACACAGGCTGGTCAGTCTCAATGGAAAGGCTTGCCAGTAGCAGGGTGCTCATTTGCCTGGCCACTTCACGCAGTTTTGACAGTTTGCTGTGCACTGCTGGGCTGCAGCATTGCCGCCCAGCTGACACCCGGCTGTGCAGCTGCTGCTGCCACGGCGGCTTCAAAGTCCCTGTCAGGCCTGTAGGGCGCCAACAGCTCCCGCGCCTCCTGTAATGCAGCACTGACAGCAGCGCCTGTGCTGCTGCTGCTGCTGCTGTTGCTGGTGGTGGTGTCACTAGTTACACCGTCCTGCTGCTGCTGCTGCTGTGGACCTGCCAGCACCTCCTCTGCCACCAGTTAGCCTATGAGGGGCGCCAGTGTCATGCCGCTGTGGCTCACTGCAGCAGCACAAGCAGTACAGGCAGTACGTTATCAACACCGTTGTTGATTCACATGCATCACATGTGAAGCCACTGTGTGTCCCTGCCGTAGCACAGGCAGTACAGGCAGCACAGGCGTCACATGTGAAGCCACTGTGTGTCCCTGCAGCACCAGACACCGCACATGCAGCATGTGAACATGCGCCCAGCCAGTGAGGCTACTGCAGCAGCACGAGGCAAGACAGTCTGTGGGTCGAGCAAGCGCACGTGCACCTGCAGGTGCAAGCGCTAGCCACCGCTTGTCACTGCAGCAGCGATGCAACGATGGAAAGTCAACTTGCTGCCAGCCAGTTGCCAACTGACAGTACTGTAACACCTGCAAACCAGAACCAGAGCCCACAAGACCTGTAGCATTCATCACACCCACCAGCGACATACACGTTGCTGCAGCCTGGCACCCAGCCCAGCACAGGGTAGCCATCAGCCGGGTAGGGCCTATAGCCCACAGTCATACCCTCAACAGCAGCCTGAGACAGTGCTGGGACTGCTGCTGCTGCTACTGACAAGATGCGGGCTGCATTGGCGTCACTGGTGTCTGTGTTGGAGGCGGGGGTGGGCTGCGTCTCACCGATCAGGACACGCCCATCTGACCTCTGCAGCAGCAGCAGCAGCAGCAGCTGTGATGACGACCTGGTGCATTCAGGGTACCCTGCGTGGTCAAGGCTTCTGATGGCCCTGGGGAGAGCTCGGTTGACATTGTCAGCTTGACTACTATAGAGCTTCAGAGCTTCAATCCACCAGCGTTGCTTCTGATTCCCACAAGTCAAATTATGGGGGATCATGTCTGGCGGGAGCCAGATGAGTCAAAGCTAATGCTACACAATGCTGTAGCTCACCTGCAGTATGAAGACTGTGTCTGTGACCAGCATGTGCCTGACAGTGCCTGCAGCCACAGGACGCGTCAGCAGTATGGCAGCAGGCTTGTGCAGCAGTGGGAGGCGGTAACCCAGCTGCGAACACAGCTCAGAGCTGCCAACACCAGCAGCCAAGACGACCACATTGGCAGTGTACTGCTGCTGCTGCTGCTTCTGCTGCTGGTCTGCAGCCACATCTGACCGGCTGGCGCCGCTGCTGCTGCTGCTGCTGGAGCTTGCTGTGACAGCTGTAGCTCTGCCATTGTGAGTGCTGATGGACAGCACCTGTTGACGTGCAGCGCAGCACACCAGCTCAGCGCACCACGTACCGGATGCCGATACGGCAGCAAATACAGTCCAAGACTACTCGTAGTGCATCATGAGCTGCCTGGTCAAAACCATGATGATGATCTGAAGCACAAGACACCCCACAAGACCATCTGGGTTGTCTTGCCTGTGCAGCTGTTACTTGTACTGTTCATGTATCTCGCCAAGTGCACCAACCCATGGCACGTCGTACTGCTCAGCAGTTGGTGCGAGCAACTCACAGTCAGTCACAGGTGTACAACAACACGTGCCATTCACATTTGAACTCTCGACACACCTTTTGGCTGTACTTCACTGCTGCTCCTGCTGCTGCTGCATCTGCCAGGAATGCTGTGGTCGCCTGCTCAGGATCACACCAGCCCTCCTGGGTATACAGCTTGGCGTGCTGGCAGGTTTCAGCCAGGTCGTGGTTTAGGCCTGGCTCTAAACCCTGCATCTGGGCCCCGGCTGGGATGTGTTGGCTGGGGTACAGTGGGTCTTGGTTGCTGGGTCGTTCGTCATGCAACATGAGGCAGCCGCAGAAGTGGGACATGTGTGGGTGCTGCTGCTGCCAGAGCTGCATGCTGCGCAGGTTCAGGTCTGTGGGGGTGGGGTCGGGTGGGGTTGGGTGGGGGTTGGGGGCGGAGGGGGACAGCAGGTCGAATGTTGAGGCTTTGTTCCGTGAAGGCAGCAACAGCCAACATACAGGAGGCTGCATGAGCTGAAACACTGCTGCTGGTGTGATTTCGAGAGTCGGCCACGTAGAGTGTCTATGTGCTGTGTGTACCCTAGTGGCAGCTTCCGAAGAGTGCGAAGCGGTTCGAAAATGCAGGAGGGAGGCTGCAGAACGTCAAAGAGTCTCACCTCTGTAGTCTTGTGGCCTTTTGGCGTTTGCGTTGAGCCATGCCCATGACTTTCCTGTTGCACCAGCTGCTGCTACAGGGCCCGCCTCCAGCACAGTCACCTGCAGTGAGCCAGTGCGTGGTGTCAGTGATACCACATACGTTTGCGACGAGATCTGCTGTGACTTCTGTAGTGCACAAGATTTGAGTGGCTGACTAAAGCCCTGCCAGCCTGCTGGCAACCGATGGGCGCCCATCGGTTGCCTGCACATGCATCTGTCAGCATCTGCTCACCTGTGCACCCCTAGCTGCCAGCTGCTTGCTGATGCTGGCGCCTATGATACCTGAACCGACCACAACTACATTCATGATGAGCTTCCCACGTTGTAATCAAAACAAGAGGTCGTCTAAAAGGCAGTGCAAGCCAGGCTGTTGCAGATCAGTGGAGTCAGGAGAGGATTGTCGAAGTGATGACACTGCAACGAAGTGATTGGGAGTCAGAATAACGTTCTGCTGCCCAAGTGCAGCGTTGAACCTCAGCAGGCTGATTGTTGGCCACTTTGTAAGGATGACTAAACAGGTGCGCACCGGCAGTACGAGCTTTTTGGAGCCCCGGACGGTCATCTATCCGCAGGCATAGCGAGAAGCAAGTTCTGGGCGGCGCCTCAACTCTATAACAAGGTGATTGAGGGCACAGTCACGCCAACACACTGCCCACTGCAACAGCAGCCACTGCAGCAACGATGCCTAAGCAAAGCCACAAGAAGCAAGGGAGCCAGCAGCAGCGCAGTAAGAGCAAACCTTACCAGCGTAACAATCCCAAGGCAGCGCTTAAGCTTCCAACCATAAAGCACAAGCAGACAGCTGCATCCCTGGCCAAGGCACTTGGCTGCCATGGCATAAACAGCTTGCTAGCAGAGACAACAGCAGAACTGCAGGAGAAAGGCATCAAGCAGAAGTCAGCCAGCAAGTCTGGAAAGGCACACGCTGCGCCTGAGCAGCAGCAGCATCAGGAGGGCATGCTGACAGAACAGCACCAGCAGCCACAACAGCAGCAGCTACTACAACAACAACAGCCGCAGCCTCAGCAGCAGCAGCAGCAGCGAGCGGCGCATGCAGCAGCAGCACCTCAGCCTGACATCATGTCGCTGCTGGGGGGCTGGAGCATGAAGGCGGAAGCTGATGCTGAGCAGCAGCAGCAGCAACCACAAGCAGGGCAGCAGACAGCTGCTGTGTGATGTTTTGGGCCAATGTTTCGCGTGACGCTGTACCATACTCAACCCCATGTGATTGATGGCCGGCATGTGGCACCAAACATGTCTGGGCGATGCTGTTGTCGCAGCAGCTGGGTGCTGCATAGAGGTTGGCCAGCTGGTGTATGTGCGTTGTGTGCAAGAGAGCACAGCATGAATGACAGTGTTTCCAGCAGCCCTGTTTGCAGGAGCCTTCTCTATGCTGTATCTGCTGCCCTGGTTGGCTGTTGGAGTCCCGTAGTGAAGTGTGACATGCAGGGGCCTCTGCCACATGGCACATTGCCACCACTGCCAGCTGACGCAGCAGTACCAACATGTTGTGACTGCGGTCATGTAACTGCGGTTATGTGACTGCGGTCCTGTGACTTGCTTCGCAGTCTTCTGACGGCAGTGGGCTTCTTGCAGGGCTGGTGCAGCTGCAGAGCCAGCAGCCCCAACAGTGCTCTCATGATCGCAGGCTGCCTGCGTGAGTGTTTGCAGCGCGGCCAGCTGTTCTTTGTGAAGGCTGATCGACAGTTGTGCCCTGCCATGGAACCATTGTAACCTGTGGGAACAAAACCAGTGTCAAAGTAGGTCACATGCTTGTGCATGTTGCTCACTGCTCAGTGGCAACAAGGGGGCAGTTCAGTAGTAGCACAATGGGGAAATACAGAGCAGCAGCAGGGCCTCTCGCACCCAAGCACACAGCCAGGACAGCCGCAGCCTGAAGCACAGCCGTTGTGGCTTGAGCGCTTCAGATGACCTGTCTAAGGTCCACATGTGGGGACCAGAGCTCTCGGCAAACAGAAGGCTTGTCTGAGAGAGTGTGCAGCAGCTTAGGCAGCAATTGCGAAGACATAGTGACGCCCACCCTGCCTCAGTCCAGCAAAAAGGGATAGAGAAACCTGAGATGAAAGATACAGTACAGATATGACACATGCATGCATGATGAAACCATATGCTGACATGGCCACAAAGTAAGAGCGGCGGCAGAGTGGTGCAGCAGCCAAGGGATAAGTTGTTGGCTGCTGCAGTATCTCGGCCTGCCATGCCGCAATATGTGTGCTCTGCAAATGCTGCTGAGCACAAGCACAAGCACCAAACCCAAGTTTGCCCAACGGGAGCAGGTCTCGATCAGCAGCATGTGCCATTCAGCAGCCTTGGCCGCTACAACATTCCTGGAGTCATTCGCTGGCGCACTGTGTGCAGCATCAAAAGGCACAGCGCAATAGTCTGCAGCTGCTTGCTCTCCATATCATAACAACCAAGTGCAACCGCTTAGGAGCAAGCACTGCATAGGCTTTCAAGCAATACGCTTCCACGCCAGCATGTCACAGCACCCGGCCCCCTTGACCCTGGGCAGGTGACACCAGCTGGCGCAAGGCTCTCAATATCTCAGCACACGTGCTGGAGCCAGCCACCCCCCAAGCAAGGCCCTTGCAACGGCGTTGCCTTCCTGCAGGTTGCTGCTGCACTTGTGCAACACGCCAGCTGCAGTCGGCAGAAGCACCGACACACCCCTGTGTTGCGCTGTCACAGCTTATGGCACTGTCGACGCCTCCAGCACCAGCGCCAAGCTAGCGCACTTGCTTGACCAGCCACTCCATGCCTTCCTGCAGGCCGCTGCCGTCCTTTGCGCTGCAGCCCTGGATCTGCCAGGGCCTGTCGCGTATGAGGAACAGGTTGAGAGCCTCTGCGATGTCGTCTGCTGGCAGGGCATTGATCAGGTCCTGCTTGTTGGCCAGGATCAGCACAGGCACGCCCTGCATCTTCTCCTCCTGCAGGCCCAGCAGCCGCCGCATGGCACACAGCAGCACATGCAGCAACACATGAAGCGGCAGCATGAGGACAAAGCCGGCTGACAGGCCCTGTAAGTAAGCCTCTACATGCAACACAAGGACGTGGTTGTGGTGCCAAGATCAGCACAGGCACACCCTGCATCTGCTCCTCCTGCAGGGCCAGCAGCAACACATGCATCGGCCAGGACAGTACGGCTGTGGCATGCACTTTATATTGACAACATCCCATGAGCCCAACCACATCCCATGAGCCCAACACACTGACATGGCTAGGGTGGATGATCAGCAAGCAAGGCATGTCTTCTTCTCCGATGCAGCAACATCACAAGCTCGCCGTGCTTCAGGTGCTGGTGAGGCTGAGAGTGCACAGTTGGCCTCTGGTTGGCCTTCAACCGAGTTCCCACACCCTCTGTGTGATCGTCGAGACCCTGAGACAGCGCCCCCTTACCTCCAGGAGCTGTGCGAGCTCCATGCCACACTCGTCAACCCGTTTGCGGTCAGCTGTGTCGATCACGTATATGAGCGCGTCTGTCGACTCAAAGTAGTTGCGCCTGGGAGCAGCAGGCACGGTGGCAGAGGTGTACATGTGCCCACGGGGCGTGTCGTGAGGTGCAGCAGGTGTATGCCTGGGCATGCAGGGACTTGTGCTCTTGTGCTGTGACATCAGCAGACAGCAGTGATGGAACAGTTGGGCGCAGGATATGCTTGCAGCATGTCGGCAGCAATGCTCACGCGTGCGTGGCCCTTCTTGGTAGCAGCTGCAGCTGCATATGTTGCCCAGCGCCCACACCATGCAGCCACTTGCTCAGCACAAACATGTGTGCGCTTGAAAGTATGGCTGCATCAGGCTGCATGTGTACAGGATGCACACACCGGACGAGCCAATCGTTGCAGCACATGGCTCACCAGTAGGGTCGTATGGCCTTCTGGCCGCCTATATCCCAGACGTTGAGCTTGAAACCATCGCGCACCAGGGACTTGATGTTGAAGCCCTACGTGAAACAGAGGCAGCACCGGACCACACTCTTGCTACACTGCCTGCGCTGCACACTGCGTCAACTCTGAAATTCCTTGCATGTGCAGCAAACTCACGGTTGAGCTGCACCAGCACAGCTGTGCTGTGTTGCCAACCCAGTCTGCAAGAGGCTGTGTCACATAATGTGACGACTTCAGCATCCATGCTCATGCTGGCTTCCTTTGGCTGCTTGTGGCTGATTAGTCCCTCTTCGAGCTGGCCCCCAACTGCTGCAATCTGTACAGTATGGCCTAGCAATTGTTGCCTGCTTGCAACATGAGCTGCTTGCTGCTGCCTTCACATTGCACCCAGCTGCAGGTTGCTTGCCTGTGTTGGCATGATGGTCGTTATGTCCTCGTCTGACAGCTTCTTGAGTATCGTGGTCTTGCCAGCATTGTCTAGTCCCAGCACAAGGATACGGGCCTGCACAAGCAGCAGGACACTCTCCAGGTGGAGCTGCCTTGCATCTGTAGTGCAACTTGCTGCATCCTGCATCATTCTGCAGCACTGCTGCATGCTTTGAAACGATTTCAGGTTGCTAATATGCAGCTTATGACTTCACAGCTGCTGCCCACCTCTCCTTCGCTTTTGCGCAACTTGCGCAGAAGAGACAGCAGGCCCTGTGCGAAGGAGAGACAATACGAAGCAGTACACCGCATGAGCACAGACACACGGCCGAATCGGACAACACGCATCACATTCGAGCGTCCCACTTGCCATCTTGCTGTCTAGTTCCTCTCAAGGGGCTCAGATGTGCATCCTGCACCAGCACTGCAGATGTGCCTGCAGTCCTGCAACTCTGGAACTTTGATGGCTTGATCAGATGCTATTGAAGTTTAACTCAAAAACAAAAGGAATCAAGAAATAAAAGATACGGAGGGGAAGATGCTCAGCATTGCTGCAGCTGCAGTTCAAGTCTGAATGCATTTGAGTTGAGGCAGAGGTGTGAGGTGTGATGCGCAAGTGTCTTTTCTGTATCCAGTGCCACATGCAGTCCAGTTAATCTACACGTATTTGTTTCAGCGTGTTCAAGGTGTGTCAGGGGCCCGCAGCTCATTGACAGTCCAGCTGATGTTCGCAGTTGCAGGAACATCTACCTCGTTGCCCCGCTTTGTCCATTGCTCTGGGCTGGATCAGTAGCAGCAGTACCTATCTGGGTCATTACACCAGAGTTCTTGTACTGGTGCGGGCTTTACATCGCTCTTCAACCATGCCTCAGGTTCTTGTGATCTGTTGCTTCTGTTTATTGGGCACATGCCCCGTTCTTGATGAGATGTCTGCATCCTTCTTGCTGATGCTTGCTTAACAAAAATGGAATCATCTGATGTCCGCACTTTGGTGTTGGCTGCCTGTAGGGCAAGTCTTGATATGGCTGTTGCCAGCTGGGGGTTGCAACTTCTGCTGCGCAGAGCACTCTAAGCTTGAGCAGGTGCGCCCGATGCACGAAAGGGTTCACTGTTGCATGTTTCAGCGCTCAGGGCACGCAGCTCTCTTGGCAGCCTGATGCTCAGGATTGTAAGCAGTTGCTTTTGGGTGGCTGAGTCATATGCCTCTTGCCCACCCTCATGCTGACATCAAGCAAGGAGTCAAGATATGTGTTCCTGCTTTTCATCCAGTGAACGGTCGTTACTCGCCCGCCCTGCTGCCCACCCTCCCAACTGGCAGTCACTCCAGCCATTGGAGCCGCATACCCCTCTGGAGCAATGCTGCCTTAGCTTGCATTTCCAACACCATGCGGCTGTCCTGAGCAAATAGCTTGCACAAACCCGCCCCCTGTCAACACCCGTCAACCTACTGCTGCGGTTGCTGCAGGACATCCCCTGGGAGGCCGGGTTGAACCACAGCAGTGGCAGCAGCACCACCTGCGTGTGCTGCTGACATGGACAGCAACAAGAAGCAGCAGCAGGGTGGGGGCAGTGCCGCAGACTCCCCAGCAGCAGCAGCAGCAGGCGGGGGCGGTGGGGACAAGAAGAGGGTGCGTGCTGGCTCATACACCACCACACAGCCCAAGGACCCCACAGCAGCAGGGAAGGAGCTGCTCGAGAAACTGGCCCAGTTCATCTCCAGCCTGGGCGGGACCTTGGGTGACGGCTGGAAGTGCGACGTCAAGATGGTCACGGTGTCAGAGTCAGGGGACAGCGGCACCTGCAACGCAACGTACACCACGCCAGGCGGCAAGCGCATGCGGTCGCGTGGTGAGGTCGCAAAGTTCCTCGGTCTGGAGGTACCCACTGGGAAGGGGGCGCGGGGCGGCAGCGGTGGCGCTGCTGCTGCGTCTGGGGCCAAGGGGGGTGGCGCAGCAGGGGGTCACTCCGGCGGCTCCTCAGCAGCAGCAGCAGACAGAGGTCAGTAG